>JAVTVY010010820.1:0-51364 GCA_036873755.1 Hanleya hanleyi
AAATCTAACAAAAAATAAAACATATATAAACAATGCTTGGTGTTAAATCTTTTGTTTCTCATCTTTAACAAACACCAGTGTCAAAATCTGCAAGCACGCGCTCATCGAAACTGTGCCTTCCAGGGCATCAACGGTGTTGTACTGCTTCAACAGCTAACGTGTGCATCGGGGATTAAACGGGTTACTTGTGTGATTTCAAGCATCTGAAGGCAAACCTAAATTGCCTCGTGTGCCTCGGAAGGTGTGTTTTCTCGATCATTGACACTAAACAAATTGATAGTTGGACATCCAGAATGTCAATAAAAATAATTTTGTGTATTGTCTCTTTATAAATTTATATGATTGTCATTTTAATCACTGAGTAAATTCTGAGAAACATTAGCGTTTTATTATCCTAAAGAATTCGCAACGAGAGCGAGATTGAAACATATTCACAGATGGTGCGTTCTTCTACTGACTGGCACAAGAAATGGCGTTCTGCATATGGATGCCACGATGGAGTTCTTCGGTACAAGATGTACATTAGAAAACAGACAGCTAAACTATTACTCGTAGTTAGTAATTTCAATGACACAGTTTGTGATGAAGATAATCCATATAATTTCATCGTCTATCATCTAGAATAGACCAGAGAATCACGATGTCTTGTGAACTATTTCTTCACAGATGCATGGATTTCAAGCAACTAGTCTCTCTTGTTCGTGTGCATATAACTACTTCAACGAAAATCAGATATATTAAGAATACTGATGTCTTGCCGGCATCATTGGAAACTTTTGACCGCTTCTGTCTTGCATGAAACTAACCTGATAGTGCTGTAATATGAATTAGGTCTTTGGATTATGGACGCGGAAATTCTTTAATGGACGATGGCTGAACACTGAATGACGAACAAGACGCTTGTAATTTGGTGCTAATAACGTACCGTGGACTTTCGAGCATGAATTCGGGAGCGACCGCCTATAACCAGTGTCAAATTTAACCAGCTGATATCACTTGATAGTTTTATGTTAACATTCACGATTGCTCGTCTCGTGGAATACTAGTCATGAAAGCAGCTTGTGTTCGAACGCAAGGTACGATCATACGTAAATACTTCTGTCCGTAGCCATGCGGTAACAGGTGATATTACACCTCATGTAAATTCGTAATGTTTTCATTTGTTGACAGCCTGTCACGTGTCCTTCTACAAATCGTGATGTTCAGTGATGATGCAGTCATATCTTGCATTACCGTTGAATAAATGTCATGTACCACGGCAGAGCGTTGAATCAACCTCCCCACAGCGCATGCTCCATTTCGCAGGCTCCATTACCATCCCTGCCACCAATAGCGGAAGTTGACCATTACTACGTTGCTATGACGTATAGGGGAAACCAATCAACGCATGGTTCAGTTTGAATCCGGCCGAACAACCCCTTTAGTGTTGCACATGAGCGAACTACTTTTCATATGCTCTGTCTAGATAAACAGGGAAAATTATCTCCAGATAAATCTTTTTAACGCTAGGTCAACAGAGGTATTATGCAGATTTGAAAAGTAATCGAAATGTTCGGTAAATATCTGTTTTACTATATATGATGTCACTTCCGACGATGTGCGCGAAGGCCCCGAATCCGGTCCAAAAATCTGACTGATGGCTGGGGTGTTATTAGACCCCCAGCGAGGTGGTTGGCGTTGAATATGGCAAATTGTTCCACGGCGACATCTGCCGGACCAAGAGTTGCCTCCCATAGTGCGCGTGCCAACAGATCCCCGAAACGAAGATTGATGTGTATCTTCGTCGACCTGATGTGTATACGTCGGCCCGTTGGTGATAGAAATTTGTGAATGTGATTTGGTAATCTTTTGAAAAGGTACGTAAGATCACCGAGAACAAGCCGAACAGTCGATCTTGACACTGCGTTTTGAAATCAACAACGGTCGCGCAGTGTTGAACACGATATGCTTATTTCACCGTACCATCCCCATTCACATGATTATAAAGTCTCCATTTTATTCAAATAGGACATTCAGTATAATAAAACAACTATTGCATGTTATAGAGTGGAACATCACGATTTGTCAGCTCGAGACAAGAGATCACAGCCGATTGGTTCCGTTGAACCCGCCATCGGTTCAATCACGTTCATTTAACGAAAACACACCTCCATCCCTTGGTGGGTCTCGAAGTGTCACCATCACAAGATAGAAACACTATCGTTTATCTGAAATATTGTTTCTTTCAAATATTCTAGACCGCTCCTAAAATCAATCTTCTTAAGAAAGAACAAACAACTATGCATCTAGAACGTGAGAAATAAAGTAGCTAATTTCCACAACCTTGGTCTGGTCTCGCGCAATCTCCCACAGTCGTGCCCCTCGTTTACTACGAACCCGTACGTGTACTATGACGCCATAGCGTATCC
Source organism: Hanleya hanleyi (assembly GCA_036873755.1). Taxonomy (NCBI): domain Eukaryota; kingdom Metazoa; phylum Mollusca; class Polyplacophora; order Lepidopleurida; family Hanleyidae; genus Hanleya; species Hanleya hanleyi. The sequence goes on from JAVTVY010010820.1 coordinate 2,409, forward strand.
AATTTCCAGGTCAAAATTTAAAAAAACAACAGATAATTTCATTGACTCGTTTACTCATTTGACGTAATGCTTTGTGAAGCTGGAATAGGGTCAAATACACGGAGAATGAAGTCAAAAAGCTAAGGGTAGTTTCTAAAACAATGTGATATTGCCTTGGCTCGGCAAGATGATTGGACTGGTGGTCATGTAACGTCTTGTCAGTACGCCGGCATCTTTCTCAACCACCTTTATATTTTGCGTTTTATTGTGACTGTGCAGTGCCAAGTTCATGGCACCATGCTCAATGCATTTCAAATCTTAACCATGTAACCCTTTCTTTCCCTCAAATAATTTGTTTTGAACATTACTCTTTTTTTCACTCTTTTATGCCAGTGCTTCTATGACGAAATGACTTTATGACTTTGCTTCATGACAAAGGTTGGCCATGTTACCATCCTACTGTCTTGAAGAAAAACCTGATGACCCCATTTTTTATTAGTTTTTACCGATGTTGTATGGTTTCAGAATAATATTGAGGAATAACGTTTTAACTTCTTGTCAAATATGAGCTTTTTTATGGAAATATAATCAGTTTTCATGCATTTCCTATCTACTCTCATATGACAGTAGGCCATAAAAATCCCAAGGAATGCAAAAATAAACCTTTACTTATCCTTCGTTTTGAATGCTGATTGTCTATCCTACCCTTTGTGGAAATGTAATAAAAATGACATTTTATTTTCCGAATTGTCTGGAACCTTATTAAGCACGCTGTCGTCCAATCAGCATGGACTACGTCATATTGATTGGGTATTAGACAGAATTGTATTAGTCAGAATACCTAATCCACACGACAAAAATATCAATGAACAACACATGCTAGTTTCCTGCAAGAGGGAAACAGTTACAATCCTTAATCCTAAATGGCTACAACTTGAGAAAAAAATACCGACACGTTGTGTGAGGTCTGGGTGAAAATTGCTGAACAAATTCCGGATTTACTATATCTGGATTGAACAATGAGTAAACATCAGCACGAAATTCCTGTAATATATAATTCAACGCATTTCAACGCATAATGACGACAGAGACGGAGTCGCAGCCCTAGTATAAGCAATTGTCTGTATATGCATATCTCTGCATTTCGGTCGAAATGGTTACATAAACTACAGATGCCTTAAGGGACAATTTACTTGCATCTCATCGCTTGAACTAAGACAATAATTGAAGCAGTTGACTGATACCGAAAGTTTGTATTGCCATTTCCCCATAACAATATATGCATGTTTGCAAGGAGTACTGCTGCCTAATGCATGTTTGATTCATATTTCCACTCAGAAGCGACTACATGACCGTGTAAGAAACATTTCTAAGATATCTATCACCTTGGGCACTCTTCCATGATACATCGGAAAACTGTCTTTAAAGATTCCTTCCCATACAACTTTGTATACAAAATGCCTCTAAACATAAACATTTTGCTCAATATTTATTTTGAATAAAAAAATCTTAATATTGCTACTGTCTATCGCATTTAATAAGGAACAGACTACGTTTTTCTGAGAAGTCAAGGCCATTGAAGCAATGCTACAATCCTTGGACACTGAGAATAAGTTAAAATCTGACATAGCCCAGATGACACCGAGAGGCCTGCAATTCCAGGTAATGCCTCTTGTTTGCATAGTGCGCTGCCACTCCGTGCATTAGAAACTCTACTCTTGATTTTATTTTTGAATATGCAAACTATTTGATAACTGCAGAAGTGAAACTTCACGACAGGTATAATATTTGCGCATAATAAATCGAATCTTTTGCAGCAATTCTTCTCCAGCTGAAGTGTATTTCGCGAATGCAGGTGTTGCACTGTTGACCGAATCTACCCAAGCTGAATGGTAAAGTTTGCTCATATTAAATGTTACGTAGATTGACATGTAAGTCACCCATACTCATCAAAATTTTGATGCAAACCCATTAGCAAGCATGACAAGAGCACAATGTTATATATTAGTGCTATAGAATAATAACAATTCAAAACTTGTGCCATGCACTCTAGGTGGTAAAATTTGACGCGACTAATTTCCGTTCAAAATATAATTGACCAGAATGCTGTTTGACCATTCCCCGATGAGTAGAACATCAGACACATAGTGCCAATAAATTTGCGATACGATAACAAAGGTGACAAATTCAAGAAAATTCACAGAAATTCAGAAATAATGTACGTCCCTCTTGTAGGAAACCATCTTGTATTTTTATTAATTTTATTTCCTACAAACTTGGAATTGGTGCTGTCATACGAAATAGGTATTTCGATTATTGACGTGGAAATTCTTTCATGGACGACGGCTGAATATTGAATGTCGGATCTGACGCTTGCTATGAGAGACAACAGTGAACCAAGACTGGCATTGGAATAGGTTACAACACGAGAAGTGTGGATGATATGCAGGACAAGGCTACCGGAAGTGAAAGGAAAGGTCTAATCTCGAAAATATTCCCAGCAAAATACCAAACTTATTACGGAAAGGCCAGGCGTAAAAAGCCGTCGGGTTCTTCATAATCAGTCAAGGTTTGAAGGTAGAGTGTCAGCTGATCCTTCGGCGTCCATCGCATCAGTAAGGACTTGGCGTTAAATCACTCCTTTGTAGGATTCAGTTAAGTTGATCTGCGCGATAATCAACTCCGTTTAAGCCTAATTCTCCAACTAAGTTAAGTAATTTTCTTGATATGCATTCAGAAGTAGGCGTATATAGCACAAGGCTACTGTATGGATAACTTCTTTATTGCAGTGGAGCTGACGTTTCGTTGGAGATACTTCCAACTTTTTCAAAGCTAATCCATTAGCTGTTGGAAGTATCTCATACGGAGCGTCAGTTCCACAGCAATAAAGGAGTTGTTATCCATAGAATAGCCTTGTGTTAAGTTAAAAAATACTACTTTCTTTCGAATAATTCATTTGCTCATTTGCCCACTAGTGGACTATAACGTTTCTTGCTGACTGCCTACACTCTTCACAATATCACCATTTTCTCGCATCTGCCAAGCATTCACAACAAATTTCTAGCCCATACGGACGTGCCGTCGCTCGCTGTTGTATCACTGTTTCGTTGCCTCGTTCCGCCTTTCATGCGCAGATAACATGGCTTCGTGCAATTTTGAACATCTTTACCTTTTCTGCCTGATGCAATTTGATAACCAGTGCGTTAAATTACGAATTCCAATAACGTGACTATTTAATAACAGGCTACAAGACCGTTTATATAAACAACACTAAAATTATCTACTTGGCTCTGAGGATAATTAAACATTACTTGTTATTTAATTGGGTTAATGAGACGGATTCCTTTTCGTCTATACACAACTGCAACGAAACATTTAGAGTGCGTATTTCGTTATAGAACTTGGTAACCTTATTGAAATTCATAATGGATTAGATTTAATAAATCATCTACGTGCGTTCGTGAAAGGTGCAGGCGAGTGGCAGTTTCTCTATGATGACTTCCTATCGCGTCGTCTACCTCAGTTCGGACATGTCTTTTTTTTTAATATTTCATATTATGCAGGACAGATACGCGCATGTTTAAATGCAGTGGATCAGATGGATTGTTCTGTTTTAATTCCATATGTACATATATTTGATACAGAATGTGCCATCGAAATTGTAACATTTTGAATAGCATGATCTATGAAACGTCAGATGTGTTTGGGTTTCCTGTATGTCTGATTTCAGTGGCATAAGCATAACAGTAACGTACATGGTGAGTAAAATAACGAAAGTGTTGAAAATTTTGAAAACATTTTCCCCCAATCGCACCATTGTCCTCATGAGATTAAGCACTTGTTAGCCGGCCGTGTCAATTATCTATCAGCAGTTCTTTCTCACACGACAGTGATAGTACACTTCCTTAATACAATCCTGGAGCTACAAAAAAACAAACATTTTTACCTATTATGTACATTCAACCAAGCCTTTTCAAATGTCCTTCAAAATTCAATCACGATTTTTATCGAGTTACAATTTTCGAGGGTAGGAGGGATGAATTTTCTCCTGCAAAATATATGGTGTTCACCGGCATTCATTGCCTTTGTGATATGCATTAAACCGAAACGCGATTCCCATGCCCTCAGAACAAATATTGGGCGACACAGAGACCCAATCGAATCGTGCACGGGTAATATATTGGAAATCTCGTGATAATGTTTTTCTTATACGACAGCATATGTTTTCTCTCTCTTTCCTGATATTCTCGTCATTGATTCACAGTCAAACGTTTTACAGTCGAAACAATCAGACAAGACTGTCACTTGTCTTCGGTAATGCCCTCGAGGACAGACATTGGAACTACATGGATGGATTACTCTATACGTAGAGATCTCGTCGTCCCGACCGCTGATTCTGGTAATTTCATGATAGACTCCGCACAACATAGAAGAATGAGATCAGATGAGAACGGGTTTTTTAAAGTCGGATATGTTTACATGCAGGGAACATTAGCTCAAAACATGAGCTATTAACAGACAGAGCAATGCGACATCATTAAAATATTGTAAAATAAAGATAAAATACATAAGAAAGCTATATAGAAAAACTTGTATAGATGACCATATCGCTAAAAGTATAACTTATCGGTCATGAAAGAAAGTGCATCTACTACACGAGAGGTGGAGAATGGCAACACACAGCACATTTGATAAATCCGAATTAAATTACAGATTTTGTTTAAAGCTATTTTATGAGGCACCGGTTTATTAGAAAGGCTAGTGAAAGAAGATTGATAGATTTTGAATTACTTCAGGCTCATTACGCTTCTGCCAAGTAATTACGGTGTACCTCGCAGAGTCGTAAAATATATGATGCCCCGCGTTCGTCAGACATCTTGTCAATTGTGTCATATTTAGTGGTGTACACCCAGTACAAGATTTTTAAAAAAGGAAAAAGCTCTCGTTTTGGGAACGTTTTAATTCGTGAAATTCAACCTCCAAAAATATTATTTACGTCGTATTTATCACTTCTTGATGTAAATCAGCAATACGCATATGAATTGCTTGAGTTATTGACATATAGAAAGGCATATTGAAAAGAAATGTTTCCAAACATTCACGGTCTTCTCGGTCAGTCTTCGTGTTACATCAGAACTCTTTCTTTTGCTGAGAAATTACGTTCCTGGCAGAGAGGAAGGAAGTAGTTTACAAATGGATACAGCGCTGAAACAACGTAGCCCACTGTCTTTTCTATAGAGTAGGTTACCAGTGCGTCGGGGGTAAATCTTGAATCTTGACTACATATACGTTACGTTGTATCTTACATCTGTAGACATGACAAAATGTACAGATTTGAGTCTCAGAATATTTCAATACCTGTCATTTGTCTTTGATTTGCAAAAAAAAAATGCACAATGAATATCATTGTTTCAACAAGTAACGCTATATCTAAAGAACACACCACACTGATTTTTTGTGCACAAAAAAAGTTTTGAATTGTAAAGCCACTGTTGTTCGCGTTAAAGTTAGAGCTTGGCCTATATTTTATTTGCCAAGTAAATAGAATGAAATATTCTAGTAATAACCCGCGACCTATTTATTGATTATACCAAACTGCAAATTCCATCGGGTGATCAGTGCCATTACACTGCCATTCTTTTCTCCGAAGGTTTATATCAGCCAATTTTTTTACGAATGTTTTGAAATGGGGTGACAGATTTTCATTTTCGCGAAAATAAATTAATCTCATGCATTTGTGACATGAAAAGGTTGAAAATGACATCTTATACTGACCCATGATTCTGTGATGTTAGAATTATGCGGTGTAAATTCGCTTCAGGGCCACGGTATAAAGTCTGAATGCGGTGGATGGATTTGAAGAAATATTGCATGGGATTGGTTCTGTATTGCAATACTTGAGACATTCCTGGTACATCATTTACACACTTGCTACATTAATTACGACCAAAGATCAGTCTAGGCGTCTACATTTTTTCTAAAGGATGAACAATTTACATCTTATATAATCCGAATAATCTGATATATTATATTTGTGGTACATACCGCAACAACGGTCCTTAACACAGCATATAAAATAGCAATCCTTGTGAGTCGCCCAGCGCGCCGGACCCTTTATGAAGAAACTTTCTTGACTGGGAGATCTTGTCTTGTCTTCTTACATAAACCCGGTTAAAGTGAAATATGTTTTTGCGTTCATTCTCATGCGGGTCAAAATAAAAAAAATGCATGTAAATATTTCTCCATTTTGTTTAACTTGATTAAGGATGTTCTATGCATGCTAATCCTTAATACCATAATACCAGATTATCTCCCAGTTAGCGCTTTGGAGGACCAGTTATGATTGAGCAAATAGGAGGAGGGGACCTTATTGACCAGCTGATGTTCACCAGGAAACGGCCGCTGTTTGTGTAGGAAGCGCTGCCGTAAATCTCAGGAAGTCTTCCGGGCCTTTCCGCATGCCCACAAGCTGAAAGTGTCTTGATGGGTCAAACTTAGCGTTTCTCGCAATGATTTGTTACTTTTCGCGACTATATATCATTTATACTTCGTTCGAAATATGGAAAACAAGATCGCGTTTTCCCGCGACATCTCAATATTCGTGTGAACATTTGTGTCTTCTCATAAACAACAGTATTTCCGCACATGCTATCGGATGTCAATGGGTGGTTTTGGACTATTCATATATACATGTTACTGGTGTATTAAAACAACGCGGATAAACTTCTACTTGATTCAGAAGATGTTGTCAATAATAAATGTCCCACTAGAATGTCACTCAAGGAGTTTTTGGTCGCTTGTGAATTTTTCAGCTTGATTTTGGGGGATATACTCATATACGGTCAAACTGCTTTATCTGATATCGTGAAAAGTAATAGATATAATTGCCTCGACTTACTCATTATTTGTAATCAGACTTAAAATTTTATCATTAATTTGAACAATATTATTAACATACTTTGTCGCACAGTATTTGTGATCAGTTGCGTAAACCTACTCCTATGTGGCCTTAAGTTGGTACATACATGCGTCAAATTCGACATTCGGGAACCATCGTTCAAGAGAAACGTGATTCAAAGACAATGTAATGACTATTTAAATCTATGCTCATGTTTGATTAGGCTCAAGTTTAATTTCTGTGTTTATCTTATGTGCCCTGTTTCAACACATTTTAACACCACCAACATCACCTGTCACAAAAAAAAGACTGAAGAGACACTGTCATTTCTTTCGAGAAAGGTGCATTAGTTGGGCAACTAGCTGATTATCTTGAAGTCAGGTTTGGAAGCATGGAACTGTCTGTTGAAATCCAATGCAAGTTTTTGCAGGTGATATTGTCCTCACGTTCGCATTGCAACCAGCGGTGATCCCCAGATGAGCCGGATCGTCTTAAAGGCGATCTCTTATACGCTCTTCGTCTTCAAAGATGCTCTCCAAATAACAAAGAAACTTATTATCTAGTTTATTATCTTGTAAGGAAATGGTTTTATTTATGCGAGATGGGGTAATTCACAAACAACACCTGTCTAGACGTCTAACTTAGCGACAATAAACACCTTGGAGCATGTGACATCTCTCACTGATATTGTTGATCTTGCGCTCATGTCAGTCAAATTGTCCTATGACGACAGATAAACCAAATATGTTACAGAGAATGACAGGTATTTTCTGGGAGGAAGAAGAAGTGTGCATTGTGTCAACGCGTTGCAGCTCTTTATCTTCGAAACTAGAGAAGCATGGAAGGCACATGTGCAACATAGAAATTACTATATAATACGTCATTCCTTGTAAATGATAAATTACGACCACTGTGAAGGGACTCTGGACCGGTACTTATATTCTGTCCACGAAATGATCTATGGATAATTTATTAACACTACAACGTTTCCAGTAATCGTTTCCTTCAATCGCGTTGTTTCACTCATCGCCATAAAAGAAAAACGGTTGATTGTGAATCAATCTCGGGAATATCGACAAAAAACCTCTAAAATTCGTGATCATGTTACCCGAAAATCGTTTTTCTCTCGATTTGTTTTTGAATATTCAACCCGAGTACGAGGTGGTGTGGGGAGAGAGAGATTTGGCTTAATCTCACACTCAAGTTTGTTGTGACAGTCAGTTTGGTTGGTGGAGGAAGTCGAAGTACCCAGAGAGAACCACCGCCCATCGGCAATTAACTGACAAACTTCCACACATGGGCCAGCTGGGATCGAACCCGTACCGGTTCACCAGCGAAGCGCCTTAGACCAATCGGCCACCGAGGGTCCCCAATCCGAGTACGATCCGTCTGTGTATCGTCAATCACGAGGCAATATTTGTTTTTCTGAACTGAAAGGGAAGAGTGAGGCCGATGACGGTCGCTTTATTAATGTAGCTCCGCGAACTGAGAATTATAGTTAAGGTGTTCGTCATGGTATATTTGTGCATCGTGTGAAAACACCGTATTACCTTTAAAATGGGTAAAACAATCAGGTGATTCTCATATTCACCAAAACTATTCGTAAAGAGTAATCTCGATTCAATAAATCCTACATATTTGGGTGCAAATTTATTCACAACGATTTTTGAAGATAAACCTATTAATGAAGTATACTGGTTTTTCACCTGTGTATATTCCATGGAGTAAATATACAACTGTAATGTGCCATTTTAGTTCATCTTTAGCTTAGAAAAGCTTAGAAATATTGGCAAACATATACGATTCTACCTGTAGCTTGTATTTGCAAATGCATATTTGTAAAACATTACGTGTGTTGGTTTTGTTCAAAATCTTGCCATAATTTTGAAACACAATTAAAAGACGATAATTCCTATTCTGGAAAAACTACTCACGTGTTGGAGACAAAGGTCTTGTTTTTACACTCGGTGAAACTTCTAACCCTTAGCTAGTGTGTGTTATTGTTGCGTTAGTTCTTTTTAGCGCTTTTCGAAACGTAACGATAAAACATAAAAAAACAGAACGTTGTCTCTTATTTTCAAATTTCGATCACATTATGAGTAATTGCTCTCTTAAATCTTCTACCTGCATCACATGGGATTTGTAGGCTTGATGAGAAATACTCGAGTGTGTCAGAAATCGAATCGACAGTCAACTGCTATAGATCAATTGCCCAATATTTCAACGGTTAATTACAAGTAAAAAATTTAGGAATACAGGTCAAATCACGTAACGATATTACCGTGCCACAAGTTGAACACGTCTCGACAACATCAGTTACAAATCCACTAATCGATGTGTTTTCAGGTTTTTCTTCGTTCTAGTCTCAGTGACACGATACGATTGAATCAACTGACAGAATCGCTTTGCTCAGACAAGTTCGTCTAATATTGACAAACTGTCTCGGAGATTTGAAAGTCAAGAACATATTTGCCAATATATCGTTCATGGCAATTTGTATTAATTTAGTATACAAGTGTATTTTACCGTCAAACATTGGAGTTATGCTATGGCACACGAGAAGACAAGCGGTAACCGATCGCCTCGCTCGTCTGTGGCAATACACAGTGTAAATTATAACTCGGAAAAAATGGTTACCATCGCTTTTCGTTCACCTTTTGAGCAAAAACTTAGACTGAATGAAACTTTCTTTTGCCAAATCTTGTACTGAGCAACGCAACTTTCACAATTTGAGGGATTAAATCCTAAAATAGCAGATTGTTTTGGAAAGACCTTATGAAGTGTGTTTTGATGTGATAAAATTATTAGAGACGTTAGCTGTCGAAACGGGTCAGATCATGTTGATATCGCTCCTGATAGGTTCACGTGATATCTTCCATTTTGAAAGTATTTGGTTGGTCAATTCAAATTTTCAACTGGAAATACGATATTTTCATTGGCTCGTAAAGAAAATTGGGAGAAACTCCAACTAATCACAGCGTTTCTGTGAAGGTTACTTGAAGCGAGACTGACAACATTATAGCCTCGGGAACGACTTGGATATTCATTTGGGAAAGGAATTGGAGCAATATGCAAACATTGACGACATCTGGCGATTAAAAAGCAACCATATGGCTCTACAGGAAAGCATCCCTCGGCACCTAACATTCAGACCCAAGAATACGGTGGATTCTTGGAAGTAACCTTAGTATCTCAGCCACGCTTTTATTGCAGATGTTCATGTGGAGACAATGAAGTATCCACACTGCCCCTAGCACCGGCTTAATCGGAATTAGATACGCTAGCTCGGTAGCTGTGATGACAGATCAGCTCATCTGATGTTAATTGATGAGCATCGTGGACGTCTGTTGGAGTATACGGCACAACATGGGGTAACCTGGTAAATGCAAGAATACCCAGAGAAACTAACCAATAATGCCCGACATCGTACGGCTTAAATTTCCCACCAGTGCTGGTCAGGGATGCGGATTTAACAATATGAACTATTTAACAATATGAACTATTTATCTGTCGTCGGCGTCACTGTAAACTACTGACCATTGCATTTCCCCGCTCGCTTGCGTTTGTCTATTTAAGAACATCGTCATGTCTTGCTGACATTATTGAAAACTGTAGACCACTTCTCTCCTGTAGGGAATCATCTTTTTTAAACTTTTATTTGATGCACATATGGAATTGGTGCCAGCTGTCATACGAGATAGGTCTTCCGATAATTGACGCGAAATTTCTTTCATACACGACAGCAGAATATGGAATGCCGGATCTGACGCTTGCTATTTCTGTTTTATGTGGGACTGGATTTAGATGCTAAAAGTGTCGTTTGAATAGGATGTTTTGATTACAGACTAACGTCTTATCCTGAGGCTTGCATTGGTGATTTTATCTTATGCGGTATCTTTTGGGGATTTACGCTTAGAATAAATTTCTAAATCGAGTCAAGCTTTGATTGTGACTGCTCATATAACACTTCGTCACATGACCTACTTTGACAACAAGATCCAAAGTCGAAATTAGCGAATCATTTCCTTCGTATCATCGATGATTCCGCTTACGAAGTAATCATTAATCTCGTTACGGAGAACTGCATAACGTTAGCTGCAAGTAAAGCTCTGTCTTTGCCGCAATGTCAAGTAGTTGGTCTATTCAAGCGATAACATATACACGGCATATCGGACAAGAAGCCATACGATCCCAAAGAGTAATGTTCTGTTTTCGTTGTCCGTAGACAACGTTGGAGCACCATGAGAGAATCCGCTCACCACGAGGCTTAACCCTACCCAACTTGGACGATTTGGAGGCTTCGATTTTCGTTACACCTTGGGGTAGAGAGCTGACAATTGACATACTACATATAAGGTCCAGCTCTAAAAGAAAGTGTAAAAAAATCCAAGGTGGTCACCATGATCATGTCACAGTGACGTCATTTTATTGGATTTTACGCCTATTTTTTTTTTTACCGACTTTTCGATTTTTTTTTTTATTTCTCAATATTTTCTCTCAGAAACTAATTTATAGGATAGAGAATCATTAGTTTGACAAAATAAATCACTTTCCCGCCCTTTTATGCAAGAAAAATGCGACGAAATGGAGAAAAAAGGACGATTTTCTGAAGACGACACCTCGGGCATGATATTTTGAGTTTTCCCGTGATCTTTTACAGTTAAAATTATGTCAAAACTTTCGCTTAAGCCAGTGCTAAGACCGTATGGATACTTCATAGTTCTCACATGAACAACTGCAATAAAAGCGCGACTGAGGTACCAACGATACGTCTTAGAATCCTACGTATTATAGTCTGAATATGAGGTCCCGAGGATGGCTTTCCTGTGGAGTCATATGTTTGCGCTTCAATCTCCAGACATCGTCAATTATTCCCGCCTCTTACATATTTGACCAACTTACATATCTCATCAAATTTCAGCTCTTGTTCTCCTCGTTTCGATGAAAAGGTAAAACAATTAGCCCCTCGTGCCAGATAGGGTTAAGACTGCACAAACACTGTTTTATTCCAATAGTACCCAACAGTCAAAAATCGTCAGTGAAAGAAAGCACGCCTGAGATAAATTAATATAGTGCGATATCCCGGGATTCACTAGTGGTCTTTGGAATCTCTTTAGGCTCAATGCATACAGAATATGAGCTTGTGGAGTCATATAACTTTTCCGATTACGCAATTCTTAGCAGTTGCATGCTATCGCTACTTTTTAAGTATTTTGAGGGGTCCCATTTCGTACTGTATGTCCAACGCCGTAGAGGTACCGATTGAATATCTTGTGTTTTACATCTCCATGGTTTTCGAATGAATAGACACATTCAAATCTTGACGGAGATAGATACTCAGGAAAACGACTTGGAAATTCATTTGGATACAGAATAAAGGTCAGTGAAAAGAATGATACGTAAATCACATCATCACGTCTTGCTGACAACGTTGAAAACTGTTGACCTCTTCTCACTTCTTGGAGATCATCCTGTGGTTTTATTCCGTACACATTTACAATTGATGATGTCATACAAAATAGGTATGTCGATTATTGACAAGGTAATTCCTTAATTTTTTTTTTCCTTTAGATTCGTTTATTGGTTCAACATTTATTGGTTTACAATAACGTACATGTATAGACAGTAATAGTACACGAAATATGGAAGTTCACAGTCAAAATGGGGTGTACAATCTGTGATTAAAAATTACGCTTGTAACCCTAATTTAAACGTTTACCTGTATCCACCGTAGGACAAGGCATATTCTTGTTAGCTGCCGCAAGCTCTGGTGAAGCCCTCGTGTAAAGACTGGTCTGCCTGTGGAAGACGCGTGTAGTTTTGCAGACAAAGAGGCCTGTTAGTCATGGGTCCGTGAAGCCTTGCCCAGTTCAGTTTTCGTTTTTGGTTTCTCAAAATCGAAAATTGAAATTTGACCGTCATTTTTCAATTTTCTTTTTGTAAATCCAAAATTGAAATTTGAGAATCAATTTTCAAATTTCGTTTTTTTTATTTTGGGATTCTCAAAAATTGAAATTTGACCGTCATTTTTCAATTTTATCTTTTTCAAAAATGATTTTTTTTTTTCAAATATAATTGAGGTAATTCTTTAATGGACGACGGCCGAATATTGAATGTCGGATCTGACGCCTGCTGTAGAGAACAGCGACCTATCCCGTCTTCCAGCTTCCATATTTCAAATAACAATGTATATTAGACATGCATGTCTAATATATTAGACACGCATAATATATTAGACATGCATAATATATATAGACATGCATGTCTAATACATATATAAGACATGCATGTCTAATGCATGTCTGTATATTAGACATGCATGTCTAATGTATGTCTAATTACAACGCATATGAGGGAAGTGGGAAGAGGTGCCGACATACTGACAAAGCCACATGACTTCACAGCATAGTCTTCTGGTTAACCTATTCTAAAGCACATACCAAGAATCTAACGATTAGTGATATGTGGTGTATCTCAGGCACACTTTTATTGTACCTGTTCATGTGGCAACTTGGATGACATGACCACATGGCCCCTAGCCCCGGCATAAGCGGTATTAGATACAAATCTAGAGAGCTATGATGGAAATGCTCTGACAACTCGTATATTGGTAATTGGTGAGCTGTGTCGCTGTGACAACTCGTAGACTGGGGATTAATATACAAGTTTGAAAACTTCCGTATTTTAAATAACAATGTATATTAGACATGCATGTTTCTGGGTGCTGGATGATCCTGAGATAAGCCTGGCGATTATGAAATTGAAAGAATAAATTGACCGCATTTGATTATAGACCGTCGCACTCGACAATTGTTTTTTTCTGTTTTGCCTTGTGTCATTCATGAATACCCAGGCTCAGAGCAGATAGACAAGTCGAACAACTCTGAAACAAAACAATGAAATTAGGTCAGATTTAAGAAACTCGAAAAAAAGAAAGATTTTTTTAATTAAATGCATCAGATAGCATGCATTCTGAGGATGCGCGGTATTCCAGTCTCGTCTGGCCTCAGGCAGTTCCAAACATTCGCCGCCACCCACCTTACAATATCTTACAGCCGACAGTGTTTACTACCCCTTCAAGGTGAATCATGCCATGGAACGTTATTGTGGAAACAGATGATCTTAAAACATTATATACCATGATGGGACTAGCTCTGAAATCGCTGCTGTGATTTAGCAACATACAACTACAATATCACGTGCGCACGTTTCACTGTCAGCAGACGACGGATTGTAATTATTTTGGAAGATCGGAAAATAATTGCTCAAAGTCGAATTAGAGATAATTATAACAATATACGTGTAAAAATGTCACAATGTGGAAATGATAAAGTTCGATAATGACAAAAACGTTTCATCTCGTTACAAAATGTCATCGCACGTGATCTCGTGGTCAAATTCCTACGTGCGCTCAGTATTTGCTTTGGGCTTAATTTTTGTGTTTTCAAGCGTATACAAATATTCGCAATAATATTCGATATATATACCCGAAGTATGAACGAATCATAGCATTCACCGCAATTAAAATCAAAGAATATCAAGAATATCTAGAGTAACACCCGATAACACCCGATGAATAAATACAGGAAAGAGAGATTATAATTTAGAAAAGCCACGCATGCCTGTAATTGAGAAATGATTGAAGTTTGTTGAAATCGATTTCTCTCTATAGATACCGGCATGGCCTGAATGAGGCTTGGGTCCATTTGTTGATCACAGTTCTGACCGTCGATTCAAAACGTGATCCCCAGGTTTTTGGTCCATGAGGGTGGATTACAATGTGCAAAAAGCGCTGTTCACGAGAATAAACATTACACATGCAATAGATACGATGATGCATTTAGTTATTTTTTGCGTTCCCATGTCCCATTCAACTTGACATTGTCAGGGCTCCGCCAGATATATGTTAAGTGAATCCTCCAAGTCCGTTTTTATTCCAAATGTGCGCTCCTGGTTACAACTACCAATCATCCAGAAATAGGGTCAGCGAATTAACAGCTCTCCAACCCAATCCATAGAAACACGTTGGGTCATATGACCTCTTGACATATACGTCCCTTGTTTCCACCATTGTGCTGCTATCGTTTATTTGTTGCTTTGAGTAAACAATTTTCTTCTCTATAAATGTGAATTACTTAACAGGGCCAATATTCGTGCCGGATCGAAAATTCGAGGGGGTCATATGAGTCGCAATGTTTTATTTGATATAGCTCTTAGCAATCTCAATATGGATAAAGTACACATTTATACAAGTTGCTTGGAAGATAGAAGTGGTCAAAAGTTTTTAACGATGCCAGCAAGTCAACATGGCAACATGTTTTGACATATCCTCATCGTGTGGCATTTCTTCAACGAAATGCATTTTCAGCTCGTTTTCTGGTGTCTGGCCTGACCCGGCCTTCTTATTACATGACGTGGCTCTATGGCCACCTTGTCAACATGAGATGCTATTTTCTAATTCTAAAACTTAATCCTTTCGCACATCTTTTAGGAAAGATCCTCCTGCTGCGCTTATCTATTATGCAAGCAACAAGTTGCTAGCTCCTGATGCTCGCTAGATCTGGCGTAACTCAGAGTTATTAGGCACTCATGTCGAATGCTTCCCCTGTTATGAATTTAATATACTCTTACAGATGGCTTACTAATGTACAGGTATAGTGTTCGTTGACGTTATATCGTCAAACGCATTGTTTTTTTAATATGCAATACATATGATTGTCTATCAGTACATGTGGAATGCACTCGTGCGATGCTACATTCATTACACAGCCCGTATCCATCAAGACTGCTCCATTCAATAAAGGAGACCATAAATAAATATAACCTCGTTCCATGCACAAGTGAAGCGGTCAAAAGTTTTCAATGAATCGGTGGAGATTGGTGGTGATGTTCCCATCCAATAAATTCCTATTACTGACAAAAGAATTTCAGACAGTTAGTTGATGAGACTATAAGGTATCCTCAGTAACGCCTTGATTCCACCAGTTCACATGAAGACAATGCCGATCTTACATTAATAATGCTAATTACCACGGATAATGGAACCGGAATTAGACACGAGTTATGGAACTTTGCTCCGGAAGAATCAAAAGCTACGATATTCATCATCAAATTTTATAAATTAGCACTGAATTGTACAGCCTAAAATCACCGTACACGTGGAAAGATCTTGAGAATGCTACTATGCGATTATGTTGTACCAAGCAAGAACCAAGAATCGACAACCACCATATTTGGCAAAATTGAAGCCGTTAGCGGGTCCCAAATTTTCTATCATAATGGATAGGTTACCATGGTTACCAGCTTACTTGAACATGAACATTAATAATCTACGAAGACGAAGAAATGGTCATAATGTACAGTTGTTACAGAGAGTCGTATGGATAACGAGATGCAACCCAACCACCTCGCTGGGGGTCTAATAACAGCCCAGCCACCAGTCAGATTTTTGGACCGGATTCGGGGCCTTCGCGCACATCGCCGGAAGTGACATCATATATAGTAAAATAGATGTTTGCCGAACATTTCGATTACTTTTCAAGTCTGCATAATACCTCTGTTGACCTAGCGTTAAAAAGAATTGTCTGAAGATAATTTTCCATGTTTATCTGGAGAGGACATATGAAAATTAGTTCGCTCATGTGCAACACTAAAGGAGTTGTTCGGCCGGATTCAAACTGAACCGTGCGTTGGTTGGTTTCCCCTATACGTCATAGCAACGTAGTGAAGGTCAACTTCCGCTATTGGTGGCAGGGATGGTAATGGAGCCTGTGAAATGGAGCATGCGCTGTGGGGAGGTTGGATGCAACCACTGCACATCGCACATGTGAGATAACTCCAAGCTACTTCGAAGGCAGGATGCGAAGCTCCAAACACGAAGGCAGGATGCTGTGCGATTGCGAAGCGCTGCGAAGTGCGAAGTCAAACACGAAGGCAGGATGCGAAGTGCGAAGTCAAACACGAAGGCAGGATGCGAAGTTAGAAGGCAGGATGCGAAATTATGCGAAGTGCGAAGTCGCTCAACGAAGGCATACTTTCCTCAGTCCGACCATGCGAAGCGCGAAGTCGTGTTTGGACTTCGCGCTTCGCATCCTGCCTTCGCACTTCGCATCCTGCCTTCCCACTTCGCATCCTGCCTTCGTGTTTGACTTCGCACTTCGCATCCTGCCTTCGCGCTTCGCATCCTGCCTTCGTGTTTTCAAACCACATACCTGAAACAATGCAGCGATGTCCCTTATCGGCCACCATAGATAATTCCAAGCTACTTCAATAAGCTTCTGTATGACCTGAATTTATGTTATTAGCTAAATTAGGGCACGCTCAACGAAATACTTTCCTCAGTCCGACCATTTTCTCTCTCGGGTTATACTGCAATTGGTACGACGGGTGACAGTCCGATTTTGGACGGGTCGAGTTCATGGACATGGAATATTCTACATATTTTTGAAAAAAAAGCAGCTGAAGCTCATCAGTGTTCAAAATTTCAGCCATCTGGATCAATTTTTGTTGTCGTAAAATCAACGGTTTTTCACCTTAAGTTTTTGCGGCGAATTCAATTTTCTGAGCGCACAAATGCATCAGATGTGTGTACAATACTTTGCATTCATCAAAGAGATACTCTTGTTCAACTCTATGTATCCATTTTGGCAATTGGCACTATGTGACTAAAATTTGCAACAAGTGTTCCCCTGCTCTCCATGCATTGTCAGTGGCACTTACTGCTTTGTTTGGCGTCATGAGTGGCAGCAATATCCTCTGTGTTTTCCCGATAAAGATTATTTTAACGACATAAACATATAGCAATGAAATCTACAGAATAAGAATAATCTGATCAATTGTAGCTGCAGTTGAACAAATTGACGCCGTTCGATTAGGAAGTGTCCAAAATGCCACCCTCACTGGTACTACCGACATGCCACATGTAATTCTGTTGATCTTTCATTGCTCTGAACGCGCAGCTGGAATCACAGATAAAAATAATAAATATGTCAAAGTTCAGTTCGTAGTAGCAGATGTCTGATGCCAAGTTCCATCTCAAAAGATCCATTTTCTTGGAAACTACGAAAGACTAACCTCTAAAAACCGTCCGAGATTGGAATATGAATCTATGGAAGTCGAACTGAGAGTGACCATGAGGTTTTAATAACGTACTGGTTACCTGGATACTTCTTCGCTATGACGTCATACTGCCTCCATGTATATTGCCTTTTGACATTGATTGGTTCAGAGATTTCACTTTGAAGGTGACAGGACAACACGAGATCTTGATGTAAACAGTGGCCTGTACGATCTGAAAAGTTACTCTCTCTAACTTATTCTTTTTGCAGTGGGGGACTGGTGCTTCTGGACAAATAAGGTCCCAGTATGTTTATTGTCACCTAGCCAGTTCGACCTTTAAAGCTAGCGAGTATTTGGAACAAGGTTAACGATAAGACCCCCCTTAGCACCTTTTCTAAGAGAGACGAGCTGTAAATATTACTCTCTAGGACACTTAACAGGTTACGTTTTATGACCTACATGTTAAAATACACAGCCAGGAATAAATTGAAAGAGTGATAAGCATTAAAAAGAAAGACTTTGATTTGGAGATAGACCAACACATTCTTCCATTAAACAGATATTACCACCTAAATCAATGTAAATAAAATAGAACCGATGTTTTCCTTGTATTCACAATTTAATTCATGTTTAATTCACAATAAATTCGAAAATTCGATTTACTAGATTTCTTCGATCATTACAAATTCCATTTAAATTCCTTTCAATTTAAGTTAGTGTCAATGTGCTAGATAAGTAGTTAACCTAAGGTTGCAAACATCCACTACGCAAGACGTAGTGTTTTTACCTACATATTTTCAAAAATGTATAAACTAGAAACTCGTGTTCATACAGATCTAAGAACCAGGTAATAATAATCATGACTAATCGAAATCGTGGTGTATTTATCCCGAGCG
The DNA here is from genome assembly GCA_036873755.1 of Hanleya hanleyi. NCBI lineage: Eukaryota > Metazoa > Mollusca > Polyplacophora > Lepidopleurida > Hanleyidae > Hanleya > Hanleya hanleyi. The sequence goes on from JAVTVY010010820.1 coordinate 21,240, forward strand.
ACCATTTAGCACAGGTAATCTCAGTATCGCATATGTATAATGCGAAAGATGTATTTTCCTCTGGAATTGAACCAGAAACGTTTGTATACATCAATTTTCTAGCGAGGGGCGAGGTTCTCCTGGAGTATTAAAGCGTCAATAAAGTTATGCACAACAGCTGATGAAATAATTTTCTCAAATCTACGAAGGTCAAGGGACAGTCTTAATAACTCTACAACCGACATTTCGTTTTTATACGTTCTTTACGGGCGTATACAGTTCGTGAAAAAGAAACCACATCCGTAAGCAGAATGGGCGAATTAGACAAAGCCATGCAAGAAAGCAACCTGTTTTAGGCAAATCTCCCGTTAAAGCATTACACTCCCTAGAGCATGTGTCGTAAAATGATATGCATGTCGCAATGGCATATCGAGGTGCGAGTCGAGCGAGATGCGAGGACTGGCCGTGTTGTCGAGTTGTGTAGAGGCGAAAGTTTCGCATAGCGAATTACTAAGATCGCGTTGTAACAGCAGTGACAAGGCGATCAATGGGGCAGCGCTAGAGAGAAAACGTATGTCCTGTCAGTTGAGCTAGACAGATTCTGAGTGGAAGACACAGAGAACGGAGCGAAGGTGTCCGCGCTATCCATAGAGTTTGTATACATTCATATAATAATTCACAACGGAGGCTGTGTAAGGAATCCGAGCAGCTATCTTTGAGGACAGAAGACAGAATCTGCGCAATAGTGCAGGTTCAATAGACACTACTCGGTGTTGTGCGGAATAGAAACTGTTTCACAAGATGGAATTAGGACTGGTATTACAAAATATCCGGACTGTCACCCTACTGTGTACATTTATTACCACTGGAAATAGTCAGTGGGGACATGGGAAACCTATCTTCCCTTGTCCCGATTTATCGGCTGTGAACTGGGTGAGGCATCCCCAGAGCTGTTCCAAATACTTTATATGTTACTTTGGGCAACCGATTTCTATGCCGGACTGTCCGAATAATTTGGTGTGGTCCAATTTAGCGAAAAATTGTGTCCCCCGAGCGGATAGGTGGGATGACTGTTCAGGGCCGTCATCACCCCACGGTCCTCCCGTGCGACCCACCCACATGCCCGTGTATAGGACGTGGTCAACCAAGGGCACGCTTACGGTTACCATTACTATACCGCCTTCTGATAAATCCACTACTCGCAAGAAACCTTCACGGAGTACTTCGGGTTCCATTTATACTACTACTCCCCGTATTACTACCACTGAACCAGTGACGACTCCGATGACCACCACCACCACTACCGCGGCTACCACAACCACCACCATAGCTAGTACTACTCAAAGGCCCACCACCATTGAAATAACAGAGATATTAGGTAAGTCCAACTAGACCATTCATACCATTGCAGCAACATCGCCAAGTTACCTTATTGTTAATATCTCTGTTTTTTATGATGTTAGCCACGCCAGCTTATTCACAGAGTCTACTGTGACATGAGATTTGACTGAGAAGCACTCATCCCACACTAGTCCAACTAGATCATTCATACAAATGCAGCAGGCAAAATCGCCAAGTCACCTTGCTAAAATATTTTTATGATGTTAGCCACACCAGGTTACTTACAGAATCTATTATGACATGAGATTTGACTGAGAGTCACTCATCTCACACACTATGCTCTAGTAAGTCCTTGATGGATTCATTTGGGCTGACATTGAATACATGAACGAAATAGTGTCAAATTAAATAGCGTACGTGTTATTTGGGACATTTTGTTCCAGGGAATCCATGACCAGTATATTACAGCATGTACGCCAACTCATGTGCAACTCTTGCCGCACTCGTACCAACTGAAATTTCTCCAGCGGAACCCCCTTGATTCCTTTTACCCAGTTACTCGAATATTTGTATCCGAATCTTGCTATGCCAAAATACTGGAATTATAGTAGTAAACGCGTGGAAAGACTTGAAGTATTGTACAAGCCGACTAATCACTCTAGATAGAAGCTGCTTTATGTGCATTGTTATGCATTGCACGGTATGTATGCATTTTGTATGTTTGAAAATTGACAACAATTCGTTCCTGTGTGCAAATGTGCATATATCCATACTATCTCTAATCCAAATTACGCCATATGCGCGTTAAGGCAACAACAGGATTACAATCGTAGATATCAAATTAAACACTGATTTAAAACGACTATGTGACTGATGGCATAATGTCATTTCTATATACCTTACCTTCTTCGTGTAATATTGTGTGTGGTTGTTCTGTTGACCCCTCGGACGCATATGATAGTAGTTTAAGTTAAAGCAACCAAAATCTGAAAGTGTTAATTAATTTCTCGATTAGTTATCACTGTGGTCGTCTAGCTTATCTCTAATTCCAATATATATGGTATATGAATCATTTCGCCTTCATGAAGATGATATGAACTTTGACCACCAAGGCGTGACTGAAATATATATATCATATACAGGTAACCAAATTTCATCTGATAAATGTATACTTCAGTTTTATTCAAGTTTACACATATGAGGATTTTGGTTTTGAATTGCGCCAGGAAAACATCTTACGATTAAAATTGTAATGACTATTAACTACTGCTTGTCAAGAAATTAAACGCAAATTATAAAGGAAGTGAAAAAAGATTTTGGAGTACTGACAAGAAGTCATATGACCCCACATGTCAATATTCTGTCTGCATATCTAAAAACATCACGAGAGGCAAAAATGTCACACTGGGAAGATTTACACATATGCATATATATATCCTAAGCATTTAGAATAAAACTATCCCCGGTGTTTGTTAAAAATCAGAAAAGTAAAGCAGTGTCAAATTGATTAGTACTTAGTAACGATAGTAATGGGGACCTTATGACTTGCAATCGGTTCCAACTACAATTTTAATGTCTACAGTCTGATTCTACCCTTCACCTAGATTGACTTCTATTTCGCACCATGCAAGTGTTTCTTTGGAATTATTCTCTCAAAGCATACGGCTATATACGAGAAAGATTCACTGATTCACCTTGAATTTGCATTGCATCCTACCATCCCCTGTAGTCTATACCGATTGTTCTCAAATTATACAGCGCCTGGAAAAATACAACATCTTTACCTTGAATTTATATCGCATGCTTTTCCCTGAATGTATTTTAAGGCAATTATTGCGAATATATAATACTTCCACACTGTAAAAGAACCCGTATAGTAATATTTCAATAAATGAGACTGTGTAATTAGCCACGAACCCATCTTATTTGATATTGTGTTACTTGTATTTGAAGAGAAGTCGTAGATTTTGTATTTGATTGTATCTCGAATAGAATGAAATGTCATGATATATGTACATACATGATTCGTAAATATCACTTAAGAGTCATGAAGTTTTTCGATGGTTCGCCCACCTTAAAAACTGTCGCATGTTGTTTTAATTATCAGTCATTGTTGATGTTGTTTCTCGCGGGCTTTTTTTAATCTTTCTTGCCTCGTTAAATAATTGCGTCTATGAGATGCAGGTCATATTCCCGATCTTTAGGTCAAATGCTGATGGCTTCGCAACAAAACCATATATGCTCGTCTGACCGATGCGTTTAAAAATAGGGATACAGGAAGCAAGCCAGTTTGCATACGTAATTCGTCGCTCTCGTTGGAGTGGACCATCCCAATAGCTGTTTGATTGCTTTATCCCATCCCCGCATCATCTATCCCGAACGGAAAGCCTAGCTGTGACAAGGGATGGACGTATTCATTGTAATGAGGACTCGCTGTCGAAGATTAAACAGGACAGGGGTTTCTAGTAATTCTTTGCCAATTCCTTATTTACTCCGTTCACTTCGCTATCCATCATCTCGTCCGCACCTAACGATGTAGAAGGAATAGAATAAGGTATATATCGAAGGACTGGAGTAAGAGCGATTTTCGGTTTCAATTTTAGTACAGATTGTATTTCCTTCATAACTCTCAACTTGTTCTCAAACTATTTGCGGTGGGTGAAGGAAGGATAGCGAATATTACGTTTGGGTAAAAATTCGAAATCGACTTAAATGTGATATTTGTGCTGACGCGGAAAGATGGCCATCGATCCAATGCGCCGGCATCCCACGCTTCGTCAAAATTCCCCCATAAACCTTGTTGACATAGACTCCAGATTAAGACCGGACCGATTGATTTTTCATAGTGTGTGTAAACCACAGGTAAACCTACAAATCCTCGCGACTGGATAGTCTCGGGACAAATGAGAATTTTACCTCACCAATCCAGTTCCTATCCTTTTTACTGTAGTGTCTTGGGCATTTTCTCTTCTACAATTAAAAAAGCCTTCACATGCAGGCTGACTATCTCGTGCTAATTGTGCCCATCACAGATTGCCTCCTGAATCAATTAGACTGACGTGATACGTGATTTTTGGGGCCATGTGACAGAAAAAGAACTGTCGATCCATCGTTATAGAGTATTTGCATGTGAAAGTGTACAGATAAAAGCTGTTGTGTTCCTCTTCGTCGTATTACACACCTTCACGAGACATGTAGTCCCATGTATACCACATTAAATGATTTCAGCCTCTTTTATAGGTATCGCATCAGATTATCTCAAACATAAACAGTTTTCGACAACATTCACGCATTTCTATCATGTGTTTATAAGCGACAGCTCAAATAATAAATGGGTTTGGGTGGCTGCCATACAATTCCTGTCATTTCTGCCTGCAGTACACACAGGTTTGACGGAGCAGATGCTCTTCACTTCTTCAGCTTGCAATAACGTACCTTACGCCCATTATGCATCCATCGTCGGGAGAGAATTTTCACCTCTGTAATCGGAAGACCCCTTTTCATATAAACCAATTAACATCAAATTTCAATCAGGTATATCTTTTTTAAAATACATACGTGGCTTCTTGCAAGAGAAGCGTTTGACAGTTTTCGATGCCATCAAAGCATTTGATGTATCAGTGGTAAAATTCGTATCACATTTGCATTTAATTAAACGCTTTAAAGTTGTACACTTCAAACACTTCATGATGAATTATATTTATACATTACCTTAACAGTAACATAACATGGTATTCATTTCCTGTGAATATATAACTTTTGACCGATTCCGCCTTGCAGGTGATCCACACGTATGAATAATGATATATGTATCTTAACTGTGATAGGACCCTGAAAAAATTGCGTAACTGTACGAGGAAAGTGACGACAATTACGATTGCAACATGTTACCTTGAATTGAGCTATCCGTTAGGTTCTTAGAACCCTTCATCCAATGTGAATCACTTCAATAGCTCTGTTAAAAAGACCGGGCACTATACAACCAAAACGCTCTAGAGAAAAAACCCCAGGATATCTCGTTGATCGAGTCAGTCTCTAATTGTTTACTCCGTTACTCATCTTCACGTTGACGCGCTGTTGTAATTTTCTTGCTTTTTTCGTTTTATTCAAGTGAAACAAATTCCGACCACTTACTCAATTCCGGAATGGTTCATCCATGATGAAGCCTATACAGATTTTCTATGCTCGACCCACTGACCCAACCCTTATTTTAACACCTGTTAGTTTAACCCAATATATAAATCAGACCTCTCCCTTCCTTGTAATTAAGCTACTCCTTTCTTCCTCCAATAGAATCAGGCGCCAATCATTAGCTTCTCTCCAATACGTTTACCGTGATTTCCAACCCTATGTTTGGCCGAACGGGAAGCAATTACAACGCCTCGCTGTTTGGGAACTAATTTAAATCTTACGTGATCTTTACCTTATATATACGTAAGAATATTATCCCTATTCGAATTTTGATATGAGACATTGTTGTGGCTTAGACGGGATAGCATATGAGTCACCCCGGCATGGGGCAGCGATCCCTCTCAGAGCTATTGACCGTCCACTACACGACCCACTAATAAATAAGCATACTAGGAAAGGACTCCCGTGGATAGAGGCGTCAGTTCCGACAATTATTACGCCGCAGTGCGTCAATGATCATTTCACTCAGGACAATATCAGTAACAAAACCCAAGCAGACATCAAATAGACGCATACTAGTTTCTATCAAGAGAGAACCGATCAACAGTTTCAGATGATACTGACAAGGTGTTCCTGAAGTCAAATCTGTATCACATGCGAGCATTTCGGTCAGCAGCACTGGTAAGCACTGAAATATTTTTCAATAAAAAAAATAATAATTTGGTCGTCAATGGGAATCGAACCCACAACTCCTCATATTCGTGGAGATGCTATTGATATCTTAGCTCTACCGACCCACAGGAAATACTCCTGTGGATCTTTCCACTGCAGGCCAATCTTTCCTCTCGGAGTTACATTCAGACGTATGCATGTAAATCGTTATCTGTATAGATGCGTAAACTATAGCAATTGAAGCAATGCAACCCCTCATCTATAATCGATGTTTTTGGTCATTATCTCGACAGTATGCTGCAAGCGAATGCTAGCATATCTAAATATTGAAGGACTAATAAACACAAGTTGTACAGACGCACCGGTCTCTCCGATAGTAAACTGGGATTGAAATACAGTGGGGTGACCATAAAGGAATAATGCTGAAGTTAACCATGTAAAGAGATAAGTATTAGAATTAAAACGCTCGCACTTGTAGAAAGAAAATTTTGTAAGTGGACTACTGCATATAGGTGTTAGAAATGAACACAAGAATAAAACCACAAGGTTTGTCAGCTTCACTGATTCTGTCCTTAATATCAACATGATTTCCTGACATTAACACATTAACTCCACTAAGAACATCTGCTTACACGATGTGCTGACAAAGATGCTACCTTGATCAACAGCGGGGTTTGCCTAAAACCGTTGACATATTAGAAAAAAGTGACATTGTCGTATTTCCCTAAACAACCTTATATTTATCTAAAATGTTACGACACGAGCTGAATCAAATGCGACTAGGCATCAAATTAGACGAATACGTGCTCGTTGTACCCAGAAATTTGCCAAGATATTTACCAAGTTACAAAGACGTGCGATAAGCCCAGGTAGGCACAAGCCTTCATTCATTGGATTACCAAATGTCTAAAGTCACACTTGCTTCAGTTTATCAGTAGAGAAGCAGTTCCTGGGCCAAGTGCTTTGCAAGATTAATACTATACGTAAATAAAGACGCGTGTCAGAATGAGAATAAAAATGGATACGTTTTGCTATAAATCCAGCTGTCTACTTTTCTCTGACGTATTCTTAAATCCATGATAGGGACACCAGCACGTAGTACTCAAACTTTTCTCACAGCGTCTTTACGTCGGCATCTGTCCCACCACATTTCTCACATCACAGCGGTGAAAATCGATGCGATAGCAATATCACAACTTAGCAGTTTTGTTGAGTATCTTTCGTTTCTGTTTCGACATTTAGGTGTTCAGTTATTGTGATCAGAAGAATAAATTATCATACTCGTGATTAATTATCTGATTTTTGTAAATAAATACATTTCACTTAGATGTAATAATTATGCAATATGGCCCGAGAAGGGCAAAGCTAATCAATTGGGGTTAAAATGCAAATTATCAAATGTGTCACGTGTGATGTGTACTAATTGACCGCTCGGACGTCTTTCATACCGATTTAAACCCTCGAGATTGCGAAACAATAGAGAAGGTTTGGCGAGGTGTGAAAGACGTTCTCATGCAAAATTAGCACATAAATGCTGATACGAATGTTTTGAACCCAATTCTAACTAGAAAGTACATGGAAATAGCCAAATAAATCTGTGTCTCGAAATCGTTTCTGACTTGGTGCGGCTGTTACCTTCGCCTCCCGACACAGATGCAGTGTTGCCTTGCTTGCACGTGGAGTAGTTGTTGACCTATTTACTTGCAAGCGAGCGAGTGTATGCGCCAGTTGCAGGAGTCACGCTACAGCATGGAAAACATTTATGAAGGGCTGCTTGTATTTCTATGCTAGCTTTATCTCCTTTCTGGAGCAACAAGGAATATTCGTAATGGAATGACAGCTGGCAGATTTACGGTGACCTAAAATGTCTCGTGCGCACCATGGGTACAGAGAACGACGGTACGGGCATCGTGGCGAGCGTTGCCTGAAAAGGCCGGACAATTTGTTGAAAATCAAGCCGGTAAAATTAAATTAAAGTATATCATATTTTCAGTACAGACGAGAAGAGCATTTTAGGATTAGTTTTGGAATTCGGTTTCTAGGAAGTAGAAAAATGTTCCTGTGTCCATTGTGGGGAGAGCTAAACGCACTCACTCCATTTATGGACAGAGCAGTAACGCAGCAAATTCTGTTGCTGTCTAAAATTTTGTCCTGTATATAACATGTATTAGCGCACGACCCGCAATACACTAAGGCTAGAAATAGGATTCAACGTTGCATTGGAGAAAGACTGCTTGAGAAGAAAAGTGAAGCATGGAGTATAATTCCAGACACAGCGATAAACATGAAAACACTTTAACCTTTTAATGTGGGCTACTCGAATGGAGAGTGTGTAACTTAGCGTGACATAATTCTTTCCAAGTTCATTTTTAACAGAACAGTAGATGTTACTTGTAATTAACTTGTTTTTGCATCAGTTTTGCTGATTGAGTACAATCTGTTTCATTATTTTAGAAAATTGTTATCTAAACTTAGGAAACAGTTGCCAAAATATATGAACATCGGTACATCTTAGCATGCCTTCAGCACGAGTGACAGGGGCGCAAAATGAATACCATAGTTCCTGTGTTTTTTTTATATCTGTCGCTAGACTAGATTTTGTCTAGCGGATCTCGGTGATTTTAAACATGGTTGAGAATTAAGCGCTTGGTCTGCGTCGGGTCTCACAGGTATTTGTTCTGAATACGAACTTGCATTCTATAAACACTCCCTCGTTTGGGTCGTTTTTCTCTATATGGCGGTCACATAGTTCATTATTTCCCAACAGATGACTCGAGAGAGATATTACATCGTCGCTCTGATATATTTGTATCCAATACCGCTCAAGTCGATGCTAGGGGCCGTGTGGTCAAGTTATTCAAGATGTCCACATGAACAGCTACAATAAAAGCTTGACTGGGATACAAATCACCACAGGGATCATTTTTGGTTCTTGTGATGTTTTAGAAATATGCACACAGTAGATTTGTCTGTGGGGTCATATGACTGCTTGACAGTACGTCGGCATCGCTTTCCATCATCATGTCAATGTTGCGTTTGATTGCAGGTACGTCAAAAACTTAACTTGCACCAGAAAACATTTTGGTCCAATTCTGCGGCCCTATCTATAACAATTGTTGAACCTTCAAAATTTTTCCAAGTGACAATTATTGTATATAGTGAAGTGTGTATGGGGTCGTGGGAACTTGAAGGTAAACCCAATTGAGAACTTATGTAATCTTTCCAAGTTAACATTTTACTTGCTGTGAAATGCATCGGTGGTTAGTGGAAAGCATGCGCAAGGAAATACTATACCAAACACAAGGGCTCAGACTGGTTTCATGTTTGTTGTTGATTACTCTCGAATAGTATTTGTTTATCTGTTTAGCAGAAACAACCAAACCACACTGCGTATTGATTTGGATAACATTCGAGCAAGCACAAAATTACAATCAGGTACCAGCAGAAGTGTTAAGGTCACATTTCCTTGTATGTGTACGTGCTGAATTACTATGAGTTATTATCGCCCAGTTGCAATTAAGTATGGGAACATTTAATACATTTAGATGATTATGTTGTAAGAAGCTGTCAAAAAGTCACAGCGATCATCTTAGCTTTTCATCATGAAAACTTGCCAGGTTTGGGAGTTTGAGGGAAATTTATAAAAATGTAGGCTTCATTTTACGCATTTCACATTTTAGATGGGTTTCAAGATGAATGTATTTTCACGATAATTTCCAACTATATCTGAAAGCAAATAATTGGTTCAAGCATCTTTAAGGCAGTCATCTTTAAGTTTAGACTAGCCCATAAAAATGTACCTCCCTTCCTTGGGTTGGAGGTCGACGGACCCTCCTTCAGAAGTGTTACGATTTACGGACCTCTCTGGGCACATTTCTCAGTCAATTAATATCCAGACGGTTAAACTATAGGGGAACAAAACATACCTTTGTTCCTTTCCCAACATCGAATATTCCCGGGACATTTCTTACCCCAGTATAATGGCCATGTAGATCACTACAAGAGGAGTGTTGATTAAATATTTAAAAAAAATGTTACTGAGTTGCTGAGACCCATCACCCGTCATTGATTTTGACCAACCCCATTCATTGGTGATGAAATAATTTTATTTTTTAGTCTTGATATTTCGGTAAAAAGTGAATTGGCCTTGTATTATTACTTATCAAGGCCATTCATCTTATAATATTCACATAGAAACAAGTGTGTCAAATAATATATGTACATGCAAGTATTTAGTTGGAACTGCCCATGATTTAATCACTTCCGCGCTGTTGTGAACACCGCCTTCCTAAAATGTCAAATTACGCTAAGGTCTATAACATCAGGTCAAGATTAGAAGCTCATAATAATCGCCAGAAAAATCTAATGTCCGTATTATTGTGTTTAGCGAGAGTCAATCTTGACGAATGGGACACGAGATCTATTATTTACGATGATCTGATGGGTAAGCACATAGAAACACAAACCCATGTTTGCATAAGAACATTGGAATCGATACCCGATTGCCCTAAAGATTATGTTGATTGCCGTGCTGTTGTTGATCTAAGAAGCTATTTCCGACACCAGGCAGAAACTTTTCCTTTCTTCGATTTTTGCTTCATTTTGGGGGCAGCTATGCTATATATAAATATATATTGCTTGTTTCCTGGTATTGTCTTTATATCGCCTCTAAACAGCTGATTATGTATTTTCCGTATATATCTTTCCCAAAGCTTTTCACTTATTTCATTACTTCTTCCTTCATTGTTTGCTTCTGGTCAATGTTTCCCGTCGCAGTCGTTTCGGGCGCACGTTTACCTATTAAGCTGATTTTTATCGGAGTGTCTAAGACACACACTTGGCATATATGAACCTATCGCTTTAAAATAAGATACACATGCCACGACCTGGAGACTAGGCGGATATATAAATCCGATATACATAGTTCAAATTTGACGGAGAATGGGTTATAACGTAATAATTTGTTTTAATTATAGCCTTTTGGGGTGTTGGCAAAGATTTGCATCGATATTGGTTATCTCAATCAGATTCGTGTAAAAAAAACTCTCGATGTTTTAGGCAATCAACTATAAATATGATATTTTTTTGTTCTAGTACAAATCTATCATCGTTCAAATGGCTATAATGCACAACTCCTATCAAATGTGTCAACGTCATTTAATACTACTTTATTTAAAGCCCACTTCTCCGAACGGATATGGAGGATAATATGTAACCGTCATGAGATGCGCATTGTGTACTGTTAGAAATTCGTAAAATTTAGACAATTGAGCATTTAATTGCAGAATTTATCTCAGAGTAAGCATGTTTAAGATACTTTGAGTACATACGGCTTTCGGGAATTCGCACATAGTAGAATGTTTTACTGTTTTTTAATATAGGAATTTGTCCTCTTTCCTTTTCAACGTCTGTTCTTTATTGTCTTGTCGCAAACCTGGAGATGTGCCATCTCGCTTCTCCTGTGTCGTAGTCAATCTCATGGGATCAGAGTGAAAGCTCGCGTATCAATTTTTAGATTCGCTTCACTGTTGAAGAAGAGTATGAAAACAGCGTTTAAGTCTTATACCTTATCCTATGTTCCGCTTGCGCGATCTGGCTTCCTTCTTCCGCGTATTAGAAATGAAGTGTGAAATAATGAGAAATATTTATTCCGCATCACTGTCTTAGCTCGCTTACCGTACGGAGGAATGGAGCGGGGTACCACGACGTATCGTCATAGAATTGTTGATGTTTATTTTTTCGCCTTATGCCCTTTATAGGACACCGTGGTTTACGGACATGAATGTAGAGCCTTTCACAAATATGCATATGTACTCACTGTTAAAGGAACATATTATTGAGACTCATAAAATATCTAGCATTACCTGCATATATTAATTTCATGAACATTAAAAGTTTGCAACAGTTATCAGATATAAATATCATCTCGCCCTAGTAAATACGAATGAAAACGGCTGATCCGTCTTTTGAGTAAATGGTTTAACTTCGCAAGGACTTCATTCATATTCACGAATGAATGAATACTATAACAGACAGACGTCCTTATAAAAAGCTACCATGGATTATGTCCCAAAATATCACGGTACTCTATTGTGCATCTCGATGCCCCATGATACACCATGACACAGACATGGCACTTCTTTGGTAATCCATGGATCACCATGATACCATATCCCAAATTACCATGGTACGTCCCTGGTACACTGTGGTACAGGCATAATATACCCTGGCACGGACATGTTATAACATGATACAAGAATGGTACCCAGAGATAAATCCACTGTACATGCATGGAAGACCCAAAGTACCATGGTACTTTCACCATGGTACACCATGATACAATGACCCAAAGTACCATGGTACCATGGTACTTTCACCATGGCACTTTCACTATGGTACATCATGCTTTTATGGCACAAAGTACCATGGTACTTTCGCCATGGTACCATGCTACTTTCACCATGGTACACCATGATACCATGACCAAAAGTACCATGGTACTTTCACCATGGTATATCATTTTTGTAACGGCGTTTAGTATAGTAGCCCCCAGTTTCACACAAAACCACAATGTTGCATGTAACAAACACAATCTATAATTAGTTCCCCGAAAGAAAAATGTCACGAAGTGTATCCAGGGATGCCAATAAAAAAACAGGTGATTGTCTCTTCTCCCACGTTTCCATACATTTAATCATTTCTTTTTTTTCAAGAAATGCTGACAAAAAAATACTCTCGTAGCAAAGAGCACAGAGTCTCATCAACACAAACAAGTGAATCAGTAATGATTCAAACCCACGTATAGTAGACAGAACCCACGACAAGGCTCAAAATCCTGCACGTGAGGATCTCAAGCCGAGATGCCCGACTCTGTACCGGCATGAGTAGGTATTTCACGAGGAAGCCCGGGACAAACCGCGTGCTTTACGTGTGTAATCAATGTTTCAGGTGTCAAACAGGGATGGTTTGTCATAACATACCATGGGGACTACGTCTTTCAGAAATACAATGCAGGTGTGCGGCTGTAGCTCAAAGGTATCTCCTTAAAAAGAAGAGATTGTTAGCTCTGATTCACCTAGTTGAGAGAAAATACGAGCGATTATTCAACAATTAGCGTACTCCCGTTGTTTATTCCTTCGCTGAAGTTAGCTAGTCATCCCAGGAAGGTCGATGGCGGATTGTGTGCGGAGAAGCCTCACAGATACATTGCACATCAAACATGATCGTAAACGGCAAATAGATTCTCTTTACATTCGAATGTTTTGAGAAATCAAGTGCTTGCAATCACCGACAGAGCATTCAGATATCTTTCTCAACGTTTTTATTCCCAAAGATCGGTCGATGTTTTTATTTCAGCTGAAATCGTTAAAAGGAACCACTACATGGAAACTGGTAGGATATAAAAGTAGGCCTACACTTCAGTAAAACAATTTTTGACAGTCATATAATTCCAGAATCATTAACAACATTGGCAAATCTGTTCATGTTTTACCAATAACTGGTTATTACTAAGGCTTATTTTGATTTTACAGAGAACGTATTTGGGTGTTGGCAGTTCTATTTGAACAGTTTTTAACGTAATAGACCATAAATATAAGATAGACCGCAATTGCTCTACGAATGCCAAATTCCTTGTCTGGATTTATTTCGAATGTGGGTTTTTTATATAACAATGGATTGGGAGCTTTCATCCTCCATGCTTCCCAAATAACTGAAACTGAGATTATTCTGCTTCTTCAAGCCCAGAAGAAGCTTTCCCAAAATTTCGTTCACGCTTATCAGTACAGGATATCACTTACAACACATATAAGGGAAGTGGGAAGAGGAGCCGACATACTGACAGAGCCATATGACTTCACAGTATAGTCTTCTGAACGATTCGTGAGATGTGTTGTATCTCAGGTACGCCTTTATTGTACCTGTTCATGTGGCAACTTGGATGACATGACCACACGGCCCCTAGCACCGGCATAAGCGGTATTAGATACAAATCTAGAGAGCTATGATGGAAATGCTCTGACAACTCGTATATTGGTAATAGATGAGCTGTGTCGCTTTGGCAACTTCAACGACTGAGATAACAATTGCATTGATTGCCCAAGCCTGACTTTCCCCAAGTCCTTATCAAAACCAACCTATATATAATGTTCAAACAAATGAGAGTCTGACATCATAACCCGCGGTCATTCTGTGCCTCTATTGCATGTTCCACACGTGGTCTGTGTCAAATTCTTAGATATTCTTTCTTGTCAGAATGTAACCGGCTAATCGGCATTGTGTTACAGACACTGCAAGTTGAACCGAGACGCACTCTTTCTTCAGGTCAGTGAAACCGTGAGGCTTTGTTCGTGCGTGGCCTGGAACAAAGGTGATATGGACGTGACACTACTTTTCTCTGTTGAACGGATAATCTACGGCATTTTCTCGGGTTTATCCTCAAAAACAATGTCATCGGTAGCATTGTTTAAAACAGCAATGCAAAGATTATGACATCGAAATAACTGAGAGATCTACTGTCGTCTGAGCTAGCATGTGAGGACAGGCAACACCTTGATTTATATCTGTTATAATCTGGACTTCTTAACGCCAAATATCTCGGTGTGTCTTGACCTAGAAGCTTAAAAATCGCGCGTAAAATATACGGCGGGATCTGATGAATACGAATTTCTCCAAAGAGCAATGTTAATCTTTTGTATTGCGGTCAATATAAGGGATATATTGGGTGGCATAGAGTTCATTTATTTGGGATGTCTTTTTTTCTATGGATTTTTGGAGAAACTCCAATGCATCAAGGTTTATCTTCCAAGCTGCATGATTGGTCGATTCAAATTTTCAAAAATAAATCCGGTACTTTCATTGGCTTGTGAGTGGAAGAACATCCAGCTTACTGCGAACGTCCATATAGGCGTCGGCCATCAGAGTCGATGTTCACCAGGCGTCCAAGCAGAACATCCATGCCATTGATTACAATATCTGTTTCTCATCAAGCTTATTGCTCCCAAATATATTACATGTAGTAAAAAAATTAGTTTCTCGAGGGCGAAGACGGTCAACCGTGTCCAACGTCTTCAACTATGTTCATTTCCAATGTCAAGCTTTCATAACTCACATGTTTTCGTTGATCACGTTGCGCTCATAGGCTAGGTCAGGTATATTTGAACCACATGTAACTCTTCAATTATACTTTTGACATAACTTTTGAAACATGTCGTTTCCTAGATTTAGATCCGGCATTCAGTATTCAACCGTCGTCCACAAAAGAATTTCCGCGACAATAATCGAAACACCGTTTACGATAGACAGAGCCAATACGAAAAGAAAGATAAAATGAACGTTTAGAAGAGTTTCTTGCTTCCTACAATGGAGAAGCCGTCAACAGCAGTTTTCAATGATGGTAGTATTGCATCGGTGTTTCGATGGGAAATTTAAGCCGTACGACGTCGGATATTACAGGTTAGTTTTTCTAGGTTTCTTGCATTTACCAGGTTACCCCATGTTGAGGCGTTTACTCCATCGGACGTCCATGGTGCTCATCCGTTGACATCAGATGAGTTGTTTGAGCTGATCTGTCATCACAGCTCCCGACGTATCTAATTCCGATTAAGTCGGGGCTAGGGGCCGTGTGGATACTTCATAGTCTCCACATGAACACCTGCAATAAAAGCGCGGCTGAGATACTGAGGCTACGTCCTAGAATCCACCGTATTCTCGGGTCTGAATGATAGGTGTCGAGGAATACTTTCCTGTAGAGTCATGGTTGATTTTTAGTCACCAGACGTCGTCAATTTTTCCGACCTCTTGCATATCGCTCCAATCCAATCATAGTGTACTATACCGAAAATTCTGATAAGCATTGATGCAAATGAGCGGATGTGGAATTTTTCACCCCAATGTAAAGCCAAAGCAAGGAAGAGTGGCGAAAAATAAATATCCGATCATAAGTTACAAGAAGATGCAAAGGCCGATACACTAACTACATTGTACTCATGAACACCCCAGATCAAGAGGGATTCCAAGATGTTGTATCATGTTGCTATGACGAGGCTGATCTTATTATTTTTATTTCATACACATCTGGAACAGGTACGAAAATATAAATAGGTATTTCGATTATTGACTCGGAGATTTCTTTATGGACGACGACTGAGCCTGGAATCTCTGATAGTAGTGGCCCATAGGGATGCCTTCAATTACGTTACCACGTGACCATAGAACCACCTAACGAAGTAGTGGATGTTCATTTCTCAAGGCTGAATTTTTTTATTTCTGTATTTATTTATAATAAAAGATAATAGATGAAAAAATGTTGGGGGCCCACTTTATCGTTATGGGAATATGGCAGTCACATGTATGTGTATCATCAAATAGCCATAATGCTGAATACATATCGGAAATTTGATTTTTTTTTTGCTTGAACCTCATTAAATAAAACTTCCTCATGTCAAATTTTCTCCTTTTTCCTATATAATACTAAACGCATATACTTCTCGTTGAATATATAATAAACACAGGGGTCACCAGGCTTTCTTAGAAAATAGTAGCGGTATCACCGATACATTTTGCATTACCAGCCCTATGTCCAGGAGGGGTCAGAATGGGGAATCCAGGTTGGGGGTGGGGAATATTCTTGGATGTTCATCTATAAAGCATTTACATGTTTGCTTGTTTGTTGAAAGACAATACGGAGAAATTTTGCATAATCGTCAACTTCATGAGCACTATGCGCTCTCCAACCGTTAAATCTAAAATTCGAACCTTTTTAGTCATGCCTACCCCTCTATCGAATCGCCAGTAATACGCATGAATGGTCTTGTTGTGTCAGATAGCAGTCTTTCGTTTATTCTTACCCATTTTGAGGTGGCTGTACACTTTTGCTAGAAGATTTTGCCTGTTGTGAAGAAAAAGACAAATCACCATGTTCTGGCCCCATAAGTGCATGGAAATGAACGTCCTCTACTCGCTTGAGGTGAATTGGGTACATGAATCGAACAGCTGTGATGACGTAATGAAATTTTGTAGAAACAGCGGTGCATCACGGGATATCTTGTATGTTTGAAGCATTTGATTGGTCAATTCAAATTTTCAAATGGAATTCCGGCATATTCATTGGCCTGTGAATAAAAATGGAAGACAAACATTTTGATTCGATTCACCATCCGCTATATGGATGATTTCCTAGCCATGCTGTGAAGGATATTTATCCCCTTCACTGAATTTGAAGGAAACTACTGATAGCCCAGATGGAAATTCATATCTGGATCTATAACTTTACAAGAATTATCAGTGCTTTCGCTCACGTCGACTCTATGACAAGAGACACGATTAACCATACGACAAGAGACACGATTGCAATTTCTGACATAGTTAAATACCAATTTCTGGATAGTAATATTGTCACCTGGTAGCATTGGCTAGATCATGTGCAGCCTGGCGATTTCAATCAATATGCCATTTTGGCACGTGATGTGACGTATTACATGAGCGTAATCAAAAGGCGACAGAGCACGAAAACCATCTTAGACGCCTACAAAATTATATTGGTCACCCGGGTCACAATGGCAATGAATATTCATATTGAGGGAGAATCCTGGCTGCGATCGTAGTGGAACATGCAAGCAAAAATCTTCAATTAATATCAGCCATCAAATTGAGGAAGATATATGTGACAAATTTCATATACATCAACTATATGAATAGCAGAAAGAGTCTTTGAATGGACGTAGCATCATTTGTCGTATACGGAGACCTCGTTAAAGAAGCATGGATAGTAATAAATTACAATCCTCGTTTCCCCACTGCACCGCCGCTTCTCTGTGACAAAATTTCCCTTATTTATTCAGATTCCATGTATGCATGCCGAAATCTACAGAATGATTCAATTGTTTACGACAACCGCGCGATTATATAACTGCCAGTTTGATTAGCTAACGATTATGTTATGAATTAGAGCTGGCGATCACGTGCCACAATGGAATGTGGGTCAACACAGCAGGACCAGGGTGTTCAATTCATCAGTTTGCATGTGGGAGAGTCATTCTGACACATACATATAAAATATATATATATGCTCTATTTTCTCATCTGGACATAACATATGTAGTTGGAATTATATTTGCGTTGGACGTGCCGTCATTGCGACTTGCTGTGCATTGAGGCTTAAAACTTCAAAACACCTGTACAACTTCAATGCTCTCTAGCCATTGGGACGTAGATCTCATCCAGTGTTCACCGGAACAATATTACAAAATCGTTTGAACATCATACTGGGGATTTGAGCGAATCAGTTTTTTCAGTCAGTGGTATTTTAACAAACCATTGGATGTTGGTGAATACTTCTTGTTTTGGGTCTATACTATGATCTACCCCTAATATGCGCACAGCCGGAAGGTTTAAGCGACTTCTGATAGCGATGAACTGTTTAGCTTCCAACACTTGTCTGATGGAGGCACGTGTAATGTCCGCATTGTTGGGGCCAGTCGTATCTGTCTGCTCAATCACATGATACATTCAACAGAATTGAATTTGTCTTCATTGGAGTTAGTGTACAAATGTAACCCAGGCCAGTTCTCCCCAATAAACTTGATTTGGGTTCATCTATACGGCCATTTCCGCATTTGAGATGCATAAAACCACTCACAGTACAACTACTCTATAACCAGACTTCTTCAGTATATTCAGTTGAAATTCCATATTCACCAATCTTCCCTTCTAAATCCTTATCTTAATTTGAGGTTCGTATTCTTTGAACACTATATCATCAGAAACTGAGCCTGTATAGCCATATGAAGTCTAGCGGGTCTCCTATCATTTTATATTATCGTTCATTTCTTATTTATATATGGTAGCACCCCGCTTGTGATTCTAGGCCCCCTGTACATGGACAACTGACGATGGATACGACATGGGCGGCGTCGGGCCTTACCGACCATTGTTTTGAATAGCTTTCATTCTACAAACTTTCCTTTAAGTTAATGTACATACTTGTTCTCGAAATGGTACTTTAGACCACGTAGATACGTCATCAAATGTATCCAGATCAACAACTAGAATGAAATTGTGGCTTGGATACAGAATTCACCGTGGTACTTAGGATAGTAATCTGACTATTAAAAACACCCTGTTTTCTTGATTAACATGCCTCCATGTCATATAACGTCCTTCTATGATCCTATCACCATTGCATCGCCTTTTTTCGCGTATGTCACTGGATTTGATCGCCGAGGCTTTGAGTAATGGATACTCTGAAATTTAGAGCAACACTGATGGCCAGGAAGTTGTTAGTTTACAGCACTTACCAGAAGGAAACACGTGCAATGTCCGCATTGTAGGGACCAGCCGTATCAGTCCGCTCATTTATCTGGCACATTCTACAGAACTGGATTTGTCTTCATTGGATTTAGTGTACAAATGAAAACTAGCCCAACTTTTCGTGTCACACTTGTCTGGTATCGACTGGTTTGGATATTCTCGCATTTTGATAAGACGAAAAACAGTGTCCAGAGACCTGTCATGTCAATGGTTTAAGACACATATCTGACTTGGCTTGCCATCTGGTAACGCACATGACCCAGGTCATACTTCACTTGTCATCTATCTTCGTTGCATGTTGCATGATGCGTGCCAAAGGTATCAGAACCATAAAACGGCACCGAGCATCAGAAATGACATCCGATTGAGTGAGATATGCTACAGGAACAATATCAAGTAAGTCCTGTTGTATTCTAACAACTGTCAGACGGTTCTGGCTAATTTGACCGAACATTTTATGGTACAGACGTCACTGGCCGTACTTCCTAACATAAAATAACTTTGGGATCTATTCGCTTGATGGTCTGTCACGTCAGAAGTATATAAATATTAAGATGCTCGACTCTATCCTTCTTTGTCTATTTCTTCTGTGAAAATTCATAGAATATAAATAATTATTTTTACCAGAAGCAAAAACTGTATACTAGCAAAGTATAGTAGCGAAAATCGTATCGTGAAATGCAAAATCGTTTCGTGATTCTTGTTTATTATGCATTCGTCGCAACAATTTGGATTTTTTTTTCGGGCAATGGCTAATGTCTGCCTCGGACTCGAAGAATACAAACTAAGAGACAACCACAACATTCTCCTGCTCGCTTGACCTAGAAATGACCAGCGTTGTCTGTATGTTTATCTAGCGTAATTCTACCACTAAAGAGTAGATCCTTCCCCAAATCCACCGGAAGAATAAGACAAACCTGTAGACATTATAATATACAAAGGATTTCAACAAGTCAGTGCTTTAGTCAGTTTTGTTCCAAACTCTTTGATTTGGGGAAGGTATTATTTTGAGATAGACCTGTATAATATGTGGATGACCAACAACTTTGGGCCACTTTGCCACATAAGTTAGCTGCTGGATTACAGCAATTGCCAGAAGAGAGCACGTGTAATGTCCGCATTGCCGGGATCAGCGGTATTGATCTATCATTGACCCGGCACATTCACCAGCTCTGAACTTGTATTCATTGGATTTATTAAACAAATGAAAAAAATAGCCCCAATCTGTTCCTTGCAATTTCCGTATATCGACCTGTTTGGTCATACTTATATATCAAAAGAAATAAGTGAGTTAAGATTATAGCTTCCTATCACGTTCATTGAAAGACGGCAAGAGAGACGGTTACAATTTTTTACATACCCTCTTCCAAATAGCAATATTCCAGAAAGATTGCCATGTGAATGTATCTCGTTTATATGCGATCTGGTTACAGCTGGTAAGAGAATAATCATTACAGATACAAACGTCTAGTCCGTCATTCAGTATTCAGCCGTCGTCCATTTAAGCATTTCTCTGCAAGAGAGAAGCGGTCAACAGTTTTCAATGATGCCGGCAAGATGTTCCAAATATCAAATCCGTATCGTCGATCGGTAGTTCGGTTTGGCAAGTGCTCTGGAGGTAATATACAAGCGTTTAATGACTAGAATTTTCAATTGTCTCAATTCTTATTGTGATTATCGGAAACTGGCGGGAGTTTGAATTACAACACATATAAGGGAAGTGGGAAGAGGTGCCGACATACTGACAGAGGCACATGGCTTCGCAGTATAGTCTTCTGGTTGACCTATTCTAAAGCACATACCATGAATCTAACGATTCGTGATATGTGTTGTATCTCAGGTACGCTTTTATTGTACCTGTTCAAGTGGCAACTTGGGTGACATGACTACACGGCCCCTAGCACCGGAATAAGCGGTATTAGATACAAAGCTAGAGAGCTACGATGGAAATGCTCTGACAACTCATATATCGGTAATTGGTGAGCTGTGTCGCTGTGACAACTCGTGCACTGGGATTTGGTGAGCTGTGTCGTCGTCAGGTGAAAATGACCGCATTTAACACAAAAAACTAGCCTGTACGGCCCGATGTCGAGCAAGCATCAACTTCCCACAAATGCCAACATATATCAAAGACCAAAAGGTCTGTACAGGGGTCGGGCCTCGGGGACGAACGTCCACCAGCAGAATCTCGCCATATACAGGTAAAAATTACAACACATATAAGGGAAGTTGGAAGAGGTGCCGACATACTGACAGAGGCACATGGCTTCACAACTATCCTGACAAAGGACCATGACCTTTCAACCAAAACTAACGCCATTCAATGGTGACATATAGGCCTACACAGGTTATATAACATATATAATGTTCTCGGCCCTATTAGGCGTTACGAGTCCTTTTTTTTTGTTTATATCATTTTCCCGGATCTCGTAGTTATCCTGGTGAAATTTCAGGGCCCTCCACCCCAAACACAAATCCCGACCTTTTGACCAAAAGTGACGGTTTGGTAAATTATAATTAGATTGTACATACATAGCATGTTGTAGGTGTGACAACGTGAGTGTCCACTCGAAACAGTCCTCTGGTGGAAAATGATGAATTATCTGACCACTAAATAGAAAAAATGGCTCAAAAAAGTGAGTATCTATAGAAAGTTCTTATACATAACAGATACCACATCCCTGATGCTACAGTCCCTTTGCTGGCAATAATTGTTTTATTATTTCTAATAATTCTAAACATAATAGTTTCGTGTATACCGATAGCAAAATATTAGGGGTTCATGTCCGATATTACAAGTTAAACAGCAACCAGACATCGACGATACTGTACAATTCGAATCCTGGTCGATCTGTGCCATTATCTGCAGTCATAAGACCACTTTACGAAGGAACAAATGTATTCTTGCAATGTGTCTATCGTATAAGAAAAATTGGGACCGAAAATAACCCAGAATTTCGCGCTCCATTTGCCGATAGTCATTCAGCTGACATGTGTTGGCGCACGAGCTGTCTCCTTTAGCACGGGTATGTTGACGAGCGAGAAAGGGACACAACTGGAAATGAGAAACTACGATATTAACTTGAGATCATGTGCCACCTTGTGATTGTGTAATATCGTCTCTAGACCGTTGGTTACCACAGAATGTGTAATGGTACATTTCTTAGCGGGAATTACAGAATACCTTGTGACTGAATTACATCCAATCAGGTCTAACATTTTGGATATAATAATATTGGTTATGGTTATGATTTATTCCGAGCTAGGCCTATAGTTCCGAGTCGCCATGTATGGCATGTGGTTCATGTCGTATTCTATCTCCGAGTATGTAATACCGCAATTTACACATAGAGTGATTGCTGCCAGTACCAACTCATTCATTGAAACTGAAATGTAAATTATTTCATAAAAGATCAACTTTTGGTTTGACATACCAAAAGTATACTGGACTCCCAAAATGCATAAATCACCATACAAAGCCAGATTCATAGCCGGTTCTAGAAGCTGAACCACCAAGCTTCTTTCAACCCTATTGACGAGGGTCCTTCAGGAGGTAAAACCATTTTGGGGAAGCTATTGCGCCACTATTTCTTAAAACTCTGGTGTTGAATGTATGTGGATATTGAAAAACTCAAATGTCTTACGGAAGAATTTGACGCTAAAGGTCACATACCGTACAGACCTGTATCCACATGGGATTTCTCGACAATCCCTCATCAGGACCTCATTGACCGTCTAAGTTCATTAATAGTATCTGTGTTCAAGAAAACTGATCGTAGATATATTAATGTCGGAAGCCGTAAAGCGTTCTTTAGCTCTATTACATACAAGAGATATCATTCATGAGATGTTTCTTCGTTTATAGATTGTGCTTGAATTTTGGCAACACAATATATCAGCAGCATATAGGCATTCCAATAGGTACTAATTGTGCACCCCTGTTGGCTGACCTGTATCTGTTCTCTTATGAATATGACTATATGCAGGCGCTTTCAAAAACCGATCCATTCAAAGCCCGTTCTTTCTCATTCACCAAACGCTATATAGACGATCTTCTCGCTGTGGATAATCGCTATATAAATGACGCAGTGAAGGATATATATCCACCTTCACTGAATTTGAAGGAAACTACAGATAGCCCTACAGGCACATCATATTGAGATCTATATCTCTACAAAAATGAAGCGGGCATTCTCTCTCGTCGACTTTATGACAAAAGAGATGATTACAATTTCGACATCGTAAACTATCCCTTTCTGGATAGTAATATTCCAGTGGACCTGCATATGGCGTATACATATCTCGCTTAGTAGCATTTGCTAGATCCTGTGTTAAATGTGATGATTTTAATCAACGTCACAAAACATTGTTGCAGAAACTTATAAAACAGGGCTATTCCATCAAGCGCCTCCACTCTAAGTTTCTCAAATTTGGCGATACATATCGCATGCTGATAGCAAAATACGAACGTAGCGTGCAAGATCTATGGCGCTACGTTTCGTAACTTTTGTCTAATTCCGCTTAACCCGGGGCTAGGGGCCGTATGAACCCATGTACTTCAAGATCCTCATGGTGCTCATATGAACAGTCACAATCAAAGCGTGACTGAGATACACCATTCTCTAGATAACGACTTTAGAACGATTATTATGGATTAAGAATACTGATCAGCGATACGGATTTTATATTCTTGGAACATCATGATGTCTTGTCGGCATCATTGAAAACTGTTGACCGCTTCTCTCTTGCAGGAAACTAGCCTATGTTTATGTATACTATGATTGTCTTTTTGAATTTGGTGCTAATACTGTTATATGGAACAGGTCTTTGCATTATGGACGCGGATATTCTTTAATGGACGACGGCTGAATTATGAATGACGGACTAGACGCTTGTAATTCGTCAAAGTATTATTTAGGACACTTTTCCAACTCGAACAGAAATTCCAAAATACCAATAGCGAAGATCCTTTGCTTAGTTTCCGAATTGAAAGTCACAAGAACAAGCTCTAATAAAGTGACCAGCACCTTAATTTAGACACATCTATATTTCTGCCATGGCGAAGGTGAAGAAAGGGGAATCTATTGTCGAGCAGTATACACAAACGTGTAAGACATTCCGGTAACCCCGCTAAAAAAGATTTTACAAATTCTCTGATCGTATGAAACATTGCACAGCTCCTAAATCGATCGTGTACAATTTTATTGATCCCACTTAATCCAAATATTCGAGGGAAATCTCCAACAGAAGACCGTGCTCGCGTCTCGTTCCCGAAGGCTGGATGACATCTGACACACACTTTGGATATGTTTCAATGGTGAAAAAATTTGATGGAATATCTTTTTTGTCCTTCCGGGTCTAGTGGCCGTTTGAATATAATGTCTATTACATCTTCATGATGTTCAAATGAACAGTCACATTGACTGAGATACATACTCTGGAATTACAACACATATAAGGGAAGTGGGAAGAGGTAAAACTCATTTGGGAATTAAAACTTGGAGGTTCAGTTGAATAAAGAATAATGATCGTTGATTAGGATCTTGTCATGTCTTGTTGACATCGATAACTGTTTACAGCTTCTCTCTTGTAAGAAACCATATTTTGTTTCATTATATTTATTTCGTACGCATTTGAAATTGGACTTAACTGCATATGAAATAGGTCTTTCGGTTATTGATGAGGAAATTCTTATATGGACGACGGATGAATTTCGAATGTCGGATCTGACGCTTTCTGTAGTAGCAAATCACCCTATGAGTATGAAATCCAATCAGGTCTGAGAAAAAAGTGTACATATAAATATATATATTCACAGAATGTACCAACTATTTTCAGAGAAGAGATGAACATGCCATACACACGTCCTACCGGGTAGTGAACTACAAAAATCAAATCGCCCCACTTGTCATAGAGTTTCATTCTGGCATCGATCTAAACATGATATCTTATTGGAACGATCTGTAGTTTTTGGAAACGACTTTCTAGAAAGACGGTGAAGATGGATATCATTCACAGCATAGTTGGTATTTTACCATGTTCAATCAAAGCGAAGAACTGGTAATAATACTATATATAATGTTATGGGTATGTGATTGAGAAGGAACAGTATTCCTGTTAAAACACGGACTTGTTATAGCATCCGAGATCGAACGTCAACAGCGTCCATGTGATATACGAAAGTCCATTCCTTTAAATTGGTAATGTTGGATTATTTTATTCACAGAAGATAACCGGTGATGTACCGGTATTTTGTTGTATCTACATTCAGAACAGTAACATCTGCACAGTTTTTCGGTTTCGCCGTATTTTGAAAACCACAAAAATAGCTTTCCCCCATTTTGCCATATTGTGTATGTTAAACCACTGCTCGACATCCAGACACATATAGAATAGGTACTGTCATACGAAATAGATTTTTCGAGCATTAACGCGGAGATTCTTTTATGGACGACGGTTGAATATTGAATGTCGGATCTGACGCTTGCTATCTAACCATGGCGCGACGTCACGTATGTAATATTGTCGATTCGTACCACCTATATATGACAAGATTACGTCATTGCGACATCCCTAGTAGCATGCATTATTTCTTTGTGGTGCACAAACCTTACCGATTTACACCATGTTCCATGACTCCGCGTATCCAACGATCACTGGACCTTCACAGAAACTCTGTGATTGGTTGAATTTTCTTCCAATTTTCTCCACAAGCCAATCAACGGGCTTGATTCTAAAATTAAACTGACCAATCAAATGCACTGTCGTTTCTATAAAACCCTATTATACCAGATATTCACACTTTCAATAACATGAGAGTTAGTAATAGGTCAGTGCGTAATTAATATATGCACTTTGAATTATGTCAGTCAGTGCGTAATTAATATATGCACTTTGAATTATGTCGAGTACCGTGAAAAGTAGATACTTCATCGTTAGAGAAACATGGACGAGTAAACTGTGGACACCTCGGTACATCTATGATACAAATTTGAACAACAGATCTTCTAATTAGCTTGTTTAATTGACCAAATTTAATAGACCTCTGGCATGCAAATAGTAGCTCAGCATGGGATACACCATTGAAATCTCACTTCTTTCAGCAGAATTGGATTTTGTGTTTACTGGAAACAAGCGAAATGTTTGTGAGATTCAACGCATGTCATTAAACAGAGAGCATTTTTTTTTCATCAGCAAGACAAGGAAGCTTTTTAACGTTCAATTTGGAGCACGTTGGCCATATTTACAATTAACAACAAGTTGACCGACATGAACACTATTTGTCCATGCAAAGCAATTAGCGATTTTGATTCTCGAATTTGCTGTCTCTTACGTCTGACCCTAACACGTGTTTCCAAACAAAGGGTTCAGCCTGATGATCGTGCTTAAACGTAGGAATATTGATGGCATTCCTGAAAAGGTTGGTTTTGGTCTCATCGATATAGTAAACAACACCTCGCCGGTGAAATTCTGATCTGTTATTCTGTGTGAACCACTGGCCTGCGATGGTGCAGAGCATTTCCCTACAAGAAGATTGTAAATAATAGCTTAACAGGTACATGTGCATCACGATTTATTTTACTTTATTAGAATCTGTTGTTGTTGTTTTTTCTTTTTTTCGAAGTGAAGAGAAACGAAAATAAGAAAAACAATTAAACGCTGTAACTCAACATATCATAGTTTGCTCTTCTGTTTTCTTCTGTTTTACAAAACAATGCTTTCTTGTGAAATTGCTGCGAATCGTCCTCCACTATTGCAGACATTAATATTGTTATATGTGATGGTAAATTATGACTCTATAAAGGACAGTTTTCCTCACTGGGTTCTAACTGCTGCATTGAAACGTTGCTGATATTGATAGTTATTGATAGTTATTGATAGTTGCTTTTCAGAGACTTTTGCTTTCAATTTTACGTTCCAGTTATTTCACAAAAGGACAAGCCGTCATCCCAAACCATCGTATGTAACCTTCGTTCATAAAATAGTCCCGCGAGAAAGCTACTCTGCAATCATGAGAGTTGATATGAACACCACGTGGGTTGATATTAATCAATTGTTGCTCCAATGGCCCCTAGCCCATAATTAATTGGAGATGGACACACGTGGCGATGGATAGCACAAATGATCCGGTAGGCTGCTATAGTATTTTGTTAACAATTCTCCTATCCACATCCATAATGGCACTTTATTCACAAGTCTTACCCTACCATAAAACATTATAATTCAAACTTTCATAAACTCTTTTAAACTCTCCCCACCTGCATTTTATTGAAAAGCGAGCTTACGCTCTCATCTGGGGCATAATGCCCATACCCAAGATGAGAAACATTTTCTCCTTGTATGTCCTCAAAAATAGAGAAAGGACGAAGCTTGTACAACACATATGTGCCAAGTGTATATTGCCTGCTCAACTGCTCGATAGACCCCAGCAGTCCATTAATCACATTCCAGGTCTACAAATATATGTAATATAGGCTTAATCCCTAAACGTTCGTACAGTATGTAATTTTATTGTAATCTACCGGTATATACTTTTTTCATTGACCGATTCCTGTCACATTTAACCAGGATCATTATGTGGTCGCGCAGATGTCGCGTGCAAAGATATGAGGTCAGTAGGTCAAATATAAAGGTCACTGTGGCTTAACAATGACGTTATTGAAAATCGCATTGTTTGCTAGTTGATAAAAGCGGGGAAGACGATATGTCAGTTACTGAAATTATCACAAGTTAAACAGGCCTAAGGTCAAACATGTCAGTGACCCGGTACATGGAATTATTGAAAACATTATCTGTTCTATTACTCCAGCCCAAGGATGTGGATTCAGAAATAGCTCACGCTTATGGTAAACACGAAACCTAGCGAGGCCGAATGGCCAAAGGTCAAGGTCACTGGGGATTACACAAATCAGGACACCATTGAAAAGCACATGTTTGCGAGTGGATACATTTGTGGGAAGCAACACTGTGAGAACCACGGATCCCAAGATTGAGGTCAATAGGTCAAGGGTCAAGAACACTGACGAACCGCAACTCATTATAACAGGAGAGACTCATAGATTATGTTTTAATGATGATGCCAATTAGTCTCTTGTTCTCTCTTGACAGGTTCTATTCTTATATACATATATGTTTCACAAGCTTGGTGTTGTTCAGTATGGCTCCAAACGTGAATTTGGTTTGAGATTGAGTGGACAAGCTGCATCCATAAACAGTTATCTTTATTCAGCTTCTGAATGCCACTGATGGAGATATAGGTCAACTGACGTCTTTGTACAATTTGTACAAAATAGAATGTTAGTATATCTGAAACATATCTATGAAGAAATATCCTAAGAATGATATACTGTAGCAGAATGATATACTGCATACAGTTACTGGAACTAGACGACGGTTGAATTCTTGATCTGATTATAATGTGTTCCCCCGCGACGTTCATCTGTTGTCAACTCTCTAAAAAACCTGAGTGAAAAGTTAAGAACTCAAGTAAGAATGGAAATTCATCATGCCCAAATTGAGTGAAATTCACTCAAGTATGAGAGATATTCACTCAATTACAAGCGTCTGGTCCGTCATTCATAATTCAGCCGTCGTCCATTAGAGAATATCCGCGTCCATAATCCAAAGACCTATTCAATATTCCATACAACAGTATTAGCATCAAATTCAAAAAGACAATCATAGTATACATAAACATAGGCTTGTTTCCTGCACGAGAGAAGCGGTCAACAGTTTTCAATGATGCCGGCAAGACATCATGATTTTCCAAAAATATCAAATCCGTATCGCTGATCAGTATTCTTAATCCATAATATTCGAAGCTAATGTCATCTAAAGAATGATGCATCTCAGTCACGCTTTTGATTGTGACTGTTCATAAGGAAAGTACCATGAGGATCTTGAAGTACATGGGTTCATACGACCCCTCAGCCCCGGGTTAAGCGAAATTAGACACAAGTTACGAAACGTAACGCCATAGATCTTGCATGCTTACGCTCGTATTTTTGCTATCAGCATGCGATATTTATGGAAGTTGATGCTGGTCGACATCGGGCCTTACAGGATAATCTTTTGTGTTAAATGCCGTCATTTTCATCTGAGGACATACAGCTCAAATAATTCCCAGTGTACGAGTTGTCACAGCGACAACAGCCTACCAATTACCAATGTACGAGTTGTCAGAGCATTTCCATCATAGCTCGCTAGATTTGTATCTAATACCGCTTATGCCGGTGCCAGGAACCGTGTGGTCATGTCATCCAAGTTGCTACATGAACAGGTGCAATAAAAGCGTACTCTGGAGATACAACACATATCACGAATCGTTAGATTTTTGGTATGTGCTTTAGAATAAGTTAACCAGAAGACTATACTGTGAAGTCATGTGACTCTGTCAGTATGTCGGCACCTCTTCCCACTTCCCTTATATGTGTTGTGATGTATCGCCAAATTTGAGAAACTTTGAATGGAGGCGCTTGGTGGTGTAGCCCTGTTTTATAAGTTTCTGCAACAATGTTTTGTGACGTTGATTAAAATCATCACATTTAACACAGGATCTAGCAAATGCTACTAAGGGAGATATGTATACGCCATATGCAGGTCCCACTGGAATATTACTATCCAGAAAGGGATAGTTTACGATGTCGAAATTGTAATCATCTCTTTTGTCAAAAAGTCGACGAGAGAGAATGGCC
>JAVTVY010010821.1:0-58380 GCA_036873755.1 Hanleya hanleyi
TTTGTGCACATCGTTTGGAAATTGAGACTGCCTGTGGTCGATATAGAAATAAAAATAACTATATAGACAGAAGCGACAGAATCTGTAGATTATGTAACATATCAGCGGAAGATGAATTTCATTTTATCATGAAATGCCCTAAACTAAAACGTCACCGAAGCCTCTTATTGGAGAAACTGATACAGGCACACCCCGAAACGACCTTCATGACAGAACTAGAGCAATTTTTGTTGATATTCGATTGCCCGAGTGCGATTGCACCACTCGTTGGACAGTTTTTGTACGAGATGTTGGAAGAGCGTCGACATCTCTTATCCACCTCACCCACTGCCACACTATAACATATTATTGTTCAATATTGTTATAATTCATTGACTCGTTTGTATTTCATGTGCTCATACGTGAAATAAAATATCAGTAGTACATCAAGCAGTTGAATAGACTCGGAGTTAAACGTCTATAAATAGTTCGCTCAGCTGTGTTGAGGTCGCTGTCCTCAGATCTGCGGTTGAATCCAACAGCGAGAGAGCAGCAGGCATGCCAGGGCTGTTCCCAAATTCCATGGTGTCATGTTTCCCTCGCTTAAATGATCGGACTTTTCTCCGTATGATCTATAACAATATACTGAAGTGTTAATTATAAATGTAATTTTAATCAGAATTATTTCAGATCAGAACTTGCTGGTAACAATGCCCTAATGCTCGTTCATGCCAAAAATCAAGGTTCTAATGTCAACGGTTCTCCTTATTTTGCCGACGAAAGGATTCGGATGGACTGCCTGACTGACTCACTCACTCATTACCGGACAATTTGCGATCTGTAGCCTACTTCGTAGGAATAGTTTTTAAGTTTAATTGCTTTATTGTAGATTTTTCTTCTTTTAATCTCTGGCCTCTGTTTATATGATCTTTCATAATCGCATTGCTTTTGTATCTGTTGTAGGTTTTTGCAGGCAGATGAGCCAGTTTCTAGGGGTTCACGGAGTGCTTTAAGTTTCTTATGCTGTGATGTTCCTTCACCGAGATTCAGTCTTAAGACTGTGGATCCAGCATTGGTAGGAAAGTTCACATTTTTTGACAGTGAGGCACAGAATGCCCTGTTTGTTCCTTCTGACTTACATGTGTTTGAAAGATGGTTTCAAGGGCTGGCTGCTGCATGCAATTTCATATTCAATATTTTTCGCACCAGTATTCTGTCATTGTCATCCAAATTTAACCACTTGATGTTGTTTGCACTCAGACTTCTAGATTTCTTCCACCAACTAGTATTAACCCCTTCACCACAAACTATAGCATGCCTTCTTCAACTTCCACAGTTTCCATCATAACAGTCAATTGTTGCATCCAACACCTTAATGTTGAAAGCGACGTTAAACCTTATTCACTCACTCACTCACTCACTCCAACACCTTTGTGCTATTTCAGTTATGTCCCCTGCATAAGTTTGTTTCCAGCATAATCCTCTTTTCACCTCACTGACGGCAAATTGTGGAAGCGGGCAGGTAGGTGTAATGGTGGCGTGATCCTGTTTTGCCTTATTTCACATATCTTGCAGTTTCCCAGCATGCAACAGTCTCAGACCTATCCTCCCCTGCTCTGCTGGAGCCTTTTGCATGCTTTTCTGCTAAATCCGGCTTCTTCGACTCCTTCGGATGTAATAGTTTTGCCTTCCCAGACCTTCCTTCCTCATCCAGAATTATGTAGGTATGGCCATCATAACCAACTCTGGTGACTTTGCTCAATTCCTCTCTGTCATACCTGGGGTGCCATGCTGATTTTGGCTCATTCTGTTTAGTTGTTTCCACCTCTTCAGAGTGTTTTATGATGCCTGAAGTTGAGGGTGTCTCCTGTGCATGGCAGACTTTTTGGGGAAGTAATTTATGACCCAATTTGAACCGGGTGACCAAGCTCCCTCGCTTTCCTTTCTTAACTCGCTTCCGTTTCTTCGAGTTTCGCATGCTGATCTGGTGATGTTTTAGAGATGTGATGAGATAGCCATGTAATTGGTAAAGTTTATATACTATCTGTCTCTATGACAAAAGTGTGTGTCAATTGATCTGACACCTTTCATCATAGGCTGATCACAGTAATGTATTGCACGTATCACCCTAATGGATACACATGATTATGTGTATTATGGTATGCAGGAGTGACATCAGGGTCTTGCTATTTATTTTTTTTGCCACTGCCTGGCATTTATTTGTGTATTAGATGTCCCCCTTTCATACAGACCAGAATTTGACAGGTACACATTTTTAGTTTTTCCACTGAAATATCATATTTACCATAAAAATCCCCAAAATCTGAATTTTTTGGCATCTTTTTTAAAAATTTATTGAAAAATCCAGAAACAGTTTAGGGTTATTTCTATTTAGGTATAGGATTCACAGATGTATGCAGAATCCATTTTGAGACTGATCAGCTCCTCAGTGACAGGAGTTTTCTTGGTTTAGGCAATGCCATAAGGCACCTCACACTATAGTGAATACATGTGTATTGTGAAGAATGATGGGGGTAGATGTAGTTAATGGTTCATATTCCGAGACATATTTGATGGAAGTAGCTCAGATAGGCTAACATGAAATGGTAAGTGGACAGGTCACATGCCTCCCAAATTTCATTTGGATTGGTTGAATTTAATGTGTCTAGTAGGGCTCGGACCACTAAAAAAAAGTCCCTAGCCGTTAACCCCTCTAAATAACCTCTGCCATAGAGGACAAGTTTTTGTGCTGATTTTTTCCCCAGCTTCCTTTTGATAATGAGACAAGGGCTTGCATGGCCAACATTAAGCATGACAAGTGCCCTTTTGAGTTGTGACTTTTATTTTGAATTCACTGCATAATTCATGCCAGTCTGAGGCACTATATGCAGGTGCGTAGACTCTGCTTTTTGGAGGTAAGTTATTCGCCGGAAGTACAGTGCTTGCCAACAGGACGCTCTGGCTCGAAATTTTGATGGGCGACCCCCGCCAAGAAGTAGATGGCGATGCAGGACTTGAATGGAACTACAAACTGCCAGGAGATGAAAGTCCAAAAATAATTAATAAATCAGCCAGGTGCAGTTTCGTTAACATGGCCGTCAATGTAAATTTAATAGTGGTCCGAGCCCTAAAAGCGTAAACACAGAATACATATGTCACCGGTTCAGGTAAGTCATACGAGCAGGCTGGATGACAATCTGTCACTGATGTCAATTTCATAGTTTAGTGATAAAGATGGCGGAGTTGTATACCACGTGGAGAGCAAAATATTTCGAAAAAATTAATTATAATAGCCAATTAGGCTCGAATGGAGCATGTTTACTGTGGACTGGGGTGCAGAAGAAGCAGCCACCCCATTATGGAGTGATTAATATCCAGCCTTTTGGAAAGAAAACATGGAGAATAATTCACGTTCATCGTTTGAAATTTATTTTGCATCATAATATAAATTTAGAAGAATTCACCAGTGACATAAACCACTTAGGCCTATGTCATCAGCCAAGTTGTCACAATATTGCACACCTGAGTGCAGAAGTCAGTTTTGTTAATAATCAGAGACAGAGGTGTAGGGCCATGGAGAAATGTTCAGGCCATGTATTTTTGGGTAAACAGTATCCAGATTGTTTGTTCAGGGTCACACCTGAATTCACGCGTTAACAGGTGAGTCCAACACATCAGGGGAGACAACTCTTGTTCTTTTAGGATAATATGGTCTTTCTCAAAGTCAGGCATGTGTTTGCCAAGCTGTCTTTTCTTGTAGCCTTCTCTTCTTTCTTTTGCCTTATCCGCATCGGTTTTAGCTTTCTTAGCTTTTATATAGTTTTTAAGTTTAATTGCTTTATTGTAGATTTTTCTTCTTTTAACCTCTGGCCTCTGTTTATATGATCTTTCATAATCGCATTGCTTTTGTATCTGTTGTAGGTTTTTGCAGGCAGATGAGCCAGTTTCTAGGGGTTCACGGAGTGCTTCAAGTTTCTTATGCTGTGATGTTCCTTCACCGAGATTCAGTCTTAAGACTGTGGATCCAGCATTGGTAGGAAAGTTCACATTTTTTGACAGTGAGGCACAGAATGCCCTGTTTGTTCCTTCTGACTTACATGTGTTTGAAAGATGGTTTCAAGGGCTGGCTGCTGCATGCAATTTCATATTCAATATTTTTCGCACCAGTATTCTGTCATTGTCATCCAAATTTAACCACTTGATGTTGTTTGCACTCAGACTTCTAGATTTCTTCCACCAACTAGTATTAACCCCTTCACCACAAACTATAGCATGCCTTCTTCAACTTCCACAGTTTCCATCATAACAGTCAATTGTTGCATCCAACACCTTAATGTTGAAAGCGACGTTAAACCCTATTCACTCACTCACTCACTCACTCCAACACCTTTGTGCTATTTCAGTTATGTCCCCTGCATAAGTTTGTTTCCAGCATAATCCTCTTTTCACCTCACTGACGGCAAATTGTGGAAGTGGGCAGGTAGGTGTAATGGTGGCGTGGTCCTGTTTTGCCTTATTTCACATATCTTGCAGTTTCCCAGCATGCAACAGTCTCAGACCTATCCTCCCCTGCTCTGCTGGAGCCTTTTGCATGCTTTTCTGCTAAATCCGGCTTCTTCGACTCCTTCGGATGTAATAGTTTTGCCTTCCCAGACCTTCCTTCCTCATCCAGAATTATGTAGGTATGGCCATCATAACCAACTCTGGTGACTTTGCTCAATTCCTCTCTGTCATACCTGGGGTGCCATGCTGATTTTGGCTCATTCTGTTTAGTTGTTTCCACCTCTTCAGAGTGTTTTATGATGCCTGAAGTTGAGGGTGTCTCCTGTGCATGGCAGACTTTTTGGGGAAGTAATTTATGACCCAATTTGAACCGGGTGACCAAGCTCCCTCGCTTTCCTTTCTTAACTCGCTTCCGTTTCTTCGAGTTTCGCATGCTGATCTGGTGATGTTTTAGAGATGTGATGAGATAGCCATGTAATTGGTAAAGTTTATATACTATCTGTCTCTATGACAAAAGTGTGTGTCAATTGATCTGACACCTTTCATCATAGGCTGATCACAGTAATGTATTGCACGTATCACCCTAATGGATACACATGATTATGTGTATTATGGTATGCAGGAGTGACATCAGGGTCTTGCTATTTATTTTTTCTGCCACTGCCTGGCATTTATTTGTGTATTAGATGTCCCCCTTTCATACAGACCAGAATTTGACAGGTACACATTTTTAGTTTTTCCACTGAAATATCATATTTACCATAAAAATCCCCAAAATCTGAATTTTTTGGCATCTTTTTTAAAAATTTATTGAAAAATCCAGAAACAGTTTAGGGTTATTTCTATTTAGGTATAGGATTCACAGATGTATGCAGAATCCATTTTGAGACTGATCAGCTCCTCAGTGACAGGAGTTTTCTTGGTTTAGGCAATGCCATAAGGCACCTCACACTATAGTGAATACATGTGTATTGTGAAGAATGATGGGGGTAGATGTAGTTAATGGTTCATATTCCGAGACATATTTGATGGAAGTAGCTCAGATAGGCTAACATGAAATGGTAAGTGGACAGGTCACATGCCTCCCAAATTTCATTTGGATTGGTTGAATTTAATGTGTCTAGTAGGGCTCGGACCACTAAAAAAAAGTCCCTAGCCGTTAACCCCTCTAAATAACCTCTGCCATAGAGGACAAGTTTTTGTGCTGATTTTTTCCCCAGCTTCCTTTTGATAATGAGACAAGGGCTTGCATGGCCAACATTAAGCATGACAAGTACCCTTTATTTTGAATTCACTGCATAATTCATGCCAGTCTGAGGCACTGTATGCAGGTGCGTAGACTCTGCTTTTTGGAGGTAAGTTATTCGCCGGAAGTACAGTGCTTGCCAACAGGACGCTCTGGCTCGAAATTTTGATGGGCGACCCCCGCCAAGAAGTAGATGGCGATGCAGGACTTGAATGGAACTACAAACTGCCAGGAGATGAAAGTCCAAAAATAATTAATAAATCAGCCAGGTGCAGTTTCGTTAACATGGCCGTCAATGTAAATTTAATTGTGGTCCGAGCCCAGCAAGCCAGTCTGAGCATACCTCAAATAATATACTGTGAGAGCACAGCGTTGTTGACCAAATACATATGTTAGTCGTTACAGTATTGTTGTGGCAGGCGTTCCAGTAAGTTGCGATGTCCTCTCTAATAACAGTTCATAAATGAACTGCCCGATCATTGGTGAAACGTGAATAGGTGGATTAATCAGAAAATAGAACTTTTCTAGATCTGTTAGTGGTGTAAAACAGTCGCATGTGTTGTCCAAGCGTTTATATAAGATATTCCTCAGCTTATTGCCACTGGGCCATTGGCAAAGGAAAGTTTACACCATCGCCTACACCATCTTTTGTTTTTCTGTACTTGTCCGTTTCGATCTCTAGTCTGTGCACAGATACGAATTTTAGTCAGTGATTGTCTGAATTTTTTTATATGTTGTAAATAGCAATACAGTAAGCTTGTTCTATATTCTTATATAATGGAGTAACTTTTCAGATTCAACTAAATTATGGCGATAGAATTGTATGTACTTAGTTTTTAATTTGTCTTTTGCTTTTTTAGATATGTGTTTCTGTTTGTTTGAATGAAGTGGCAGCTCATCAATGCCAGCCAACTCCGTCGCTTTTTAGTAATTTGCTGCGCAGTACTGCATCTTGAAGTATTGGTTGGCCAGAACTATTTTCTAAGTGAATCATATAGTTAAGGAAGTCTGTGTGAATATCGAAGTGGAAATCTTCCCAATTCCGGTTTACAGTCAATATTCACACTATTTTTTGGAACATGCTAATTCAATTTACAATTTTTTTGATGAAATTTTTCAAATGGCTGGGATTCTAAAAGTGTAAAAAAATTGTTTAAATCATTTTCTGTAATTTTGTCAGGAGTTGAGAGCCCCAAATCTGAGTCGTAAAGAATAATTGGTTTAATTAATGTGTCAAATCGTTTGTTGTATAGCTCTTGTGGCGGGTTAAATGTTTTGTGTATGGTTTGTAAATGGCTTTCGGGCCTTTCTTTTCTGAATCAGTTTTTTGTTTGTGGAAAATTGCCATTGACATTGATGGTACAGCCCAAGTAAGTATAGTTGTCTGTAAGAGGTATCTCATTGGGGCCCAGGTAAAAAGTTTTCTTTTTTTCGATTAACATTCAGTTAGATTTAGTGTTGTTAACTGTCAGGTGCCACTGATTACAATATTCATATAAGTAATTGAGACCATTCTGGGGGGCTTCTGGTGTTTCCGAGATTATTAATAGGTCATCTGCCCAGAGGAGATGTGAAAGTTGTTCATTCTCCAGGGTTACAGGTGCGCAAGTATCAGATGGAAATGATTAGTCACCTATGAAGAGGTTATACATGGTTGGGCTGGGGTTATCCCCTTGTTTAACACATTTGTTTGATATGAAAGTGTTAAATCATTTTTTGCTTGTAGTGCTATATTCCATTATCTGTACATGGATTTGATGATGTTATAAAATTTACCTCCGATGCCAATTCAAAGTAATTTCAGTAAAAGACCATCTCTCCAAACACAATCAAAGGCCTTCTGGAATTCAACAAAACACATGTATTTTTTACCTCCTCGACCAGACGGAGGTCTAGGAATGCAACTTGAAATCTCCCGCCAAATAATTGTCATATGGGGAACCCACGACTCATGTGATTTCCAATAGGGCTTGCCATGGTTCCCGACGAAATTTTGAGGCACTTTTCTGGACGCTTTTCAAATAATGGGGAACCCTCATTGCAATGCATTTCAATGAGCCTTGCTTCTGTAGTCGGGTTCCACCTCCCATCATGCTTCACGAGTTACACGTCATGGGAGGCCGCTTCCAGCGGACGATTCAACATGGCGGCTCCCTAGCTTGTAGAGATGGACGATGCGATTTTTCTGGTAAGTTTATTTCCGCCATTTTATGTCATTACAACACAATGATTCCTAGTATACCACCCGTCATTTCTATATATCGCAAAGGATTTGTCGGCTGATGACTTATGCCGAAGCCAACCAAATAGTCCAAGTTGTTGTTGTTGCATATCAAATGCACGGGAGGTCATACACGCACTGACTGGAAGACAACAGCACAATCGACGATGCCCTGATTTTTCTGATACTTTTTTCTTTCAGTTGATCATACCCACTAGCCTGGTTTAAAAAAAACCCCAGTTATTCTAAATTCTGCTGATAAATTATATTTCCTTGGGGGGGGGGGGGTATTTATTTTGGCATTAATTTCTTAATCAAATATAATTTACCACCATATTGTAATGAAGCATCAAATCACAGTTTAATGTTTGTCAAACGACACCACATGTGTCTCTGTCCCAATTCCCATTTCAAAGGTTCTTCCCCCAGCAGCATACATGTCAAGTAACATATCAATACACTGAATTAAAAATTATTCTTGAACCTATCAAATTCCCTTGTCTCAGGATACCATTCTCAGCTTGACAGTCCATTTAAAATGAACGAGCGAAAACAGTTGAATAATGGTTTGATTTTGCAGAAGCACCAATTGATCTACCTGCTTGAATCTGTAAACTTATTTAATAAAGCTGATAAATAATATAAATATACTTTTTGTTTGACAACATTGTAAACCTTTTCTTTTCATTTATCCTAACAGTTTAGTGACATCCACATTGTGTGCTGTGACAATTGTATGCCAGAAAACCCCTTTGGAGTATAATGCAGTTTCAAGCCCCGCTGGTATTTTTCCTACTACATGTATAATTACTGATTTATTATGGCAGGCCATTAGTATTTTACACAATCTTCATGTCTGCACATACACCATCAGATATCTTTTGATGAAAAATAATTTGCTTGTTAAAACCTGATATTCTGAAAACTTATTCTGAATTGTAGTTGAATCAAAGGAGTGTCTTCATTCCACATATAGGCCTACATTATCGAGATTTTTGATTGATAGCCTGGATAGAACCTTTCCGAATTTTTATTTTATTTTAAGCCCATACCGCTGGGCATTTATTTGCCATACGATCACATTTCACATGCTTTGTTCAGCTCCCATGATCTGGAACCAAACAGACACTATCATTAGATGAAAGAAGCAGACCATGATATACATTTCAGATTTTACCGATGCCAAACGACTTGAACAGAAGACAATTAGACAAACAGAAAATCAATAAATATATCAATAAACAATCCTGTTCTAGATTATAATATCCTGGATTCTTATCATGCTCATGCCACCAACATGAATATCATTGACCTCCAATCCAACCAGTGGTCAAGATCCATCATTGTTCTTCAGGATTCATATTACTGAACACTCATAGATTGGATTAAGTTCTCATAGTACTCAGTTCTCATTTCATACTTTTGCAAATTCTTGTAACATGGTCAGGTCCCAGTTCTATTACATGTACTGATATAATGGATTTCATCTTGTTGTGTATGACGAAAGAATGAAATATAATGAAGGCTATAAACATTTTCAATGAAGTGAGTTTTGATATTAAATATGTATACAATTGATTCCAACCTGCAGGTCATGGATTCAGCACTTCTGATATCAGATGCAACAGGACTGTTACACAATGGATGTACTAGATGAAATGGAAAAACCAATACAGACTATAGACTGGTTCAGCTGAGTCAGAAATGTGTGGAATGACAGAGGTGGTGAAAATCAGAGCCACTGATTGGCCACAACCCATTGGATATCAGCTGATTCCTCAGGAAATAAACCATCTGCAGTGTGATATATGTGTCAATCGGTCAGACATTTCCAAGGATGCCCAGTTCTAACTTAAAACAACCGTGCCGGACTTCATTCCTTCACTCAGAATAATTTGATCTAACTTTTACAAAACCTGCAGCTTCCAATAGCTCCTGGATCTAGAACACATAAAGGAAGGGACCCAGTTTATCGGTGCTGTGGCAAAAATATCATGTAGAATGGGATTGTGTGAATAATATCAGATCCATGGAAGTTGAAGTCCTGGAGCATGCTCCACAAATATCATCAAAGATCATAAAACTTTCTGGTCTGCACCAGTGTGGATCTATACTTTTTTTTTTTACAAAATTATCTCCCTTGACCAGGTCAGGACTTGAATGTGTCTAAAATGATTTAGCTTCTAGAAACAAAGACTTCATTTCCTGAGTAGAGGTAAAAACCGAACAAATTTTGATTATTTTATTCAAATTATAGTTCCACTTCTGGTATATGTACATGTATAAAATACATACAGAATGAACTGCATACAGAATAACACAAAGAACAGGTATACAATGTATGTATCTCATTACATTCTTAACCAAAGATCAATACCAGGGTGATATTACAACAATACCATGGTCTTATATATTGTTATGATTGGCTTAACTTTAGCTGATTTTAGCTGATATTTCTAATTTGAGGGCAATGGGCAATCATACAAAATTTATTTTCATAACCTCATTTATTTTCACAATAAGCAACATAATCGAGATTAGCAAGTGAAGTTTTACAACATAATATGATAAGCATCATGGGTCTCCTTCAGTTTAATGTAGACATATATACCCTTGAATATCTGTTACCATGATTCAGTCATAATATTGTCTGTAATATATTGATGTCGACAAGGAATAAACATAATTGTTTGATAATATTATTAATTGTATGTTTATGATTAACATGAAATTTTTATTTGCTGGAATCCAGCCATTTGTATCATATGGGCAATATTCTCATCAGCCATCACCTTTCAATATGAATGTGATACATGTACAAGTGCATGGTCATTGATACAGTATGGTGAAGGTGACCTGTAACACCAGTATACAAAATTATACCGAGCGCATTGAATCCTCATCACATGATGCTGAGGCAGATCAGAACGGAGTGTCGGTAAAATCAGATGTGTTTTGTAGAGGATTCTCTCAATGATGATGCTATACTTTACACATACAAAATATGAAGTGTTGATGTGTAGGGCCTATAGCACAAAATTACAAGCAAGTTGGTACAACTAGGCACACTGGGTCTCATTTCTGCCGGTAACGTATTGATTTGGGTAGGGGCGTCCTTTCGGGGAGGTGGGGAGGGCCTAATGTCTCAAGCAGTATTCCAGGTTTTCCATCAATATACTCTATTCCATACCCCAATATTTCAAGCACGTGAAATCTGACAAAAATTATGCGCGGGGAATATGACTTTCACATCCCTGGCTGGACATGCTAGTGGGGAACCCACAATCCCAGGTTAATTACCATTGGTGGAGTTAACGTCCAACAAATACAAAATTGAGCTTGGCATCCGGCCCTATGTTATTCAGAGATATATTGCCCTACGGACCCTGTTGCCTCGACGGAGGTTTTTTGCGCTCATCCAGTGCTTGTTTTCTTTAGTTTACCTATGTATTTATCAATGATGGTTTTAAGAATAAAATGATTATCTGAGGTACGTCTGTATTTTCTGAAGCATGATTGATTGTCAGAAAGAAGATTATTAATATAGTGGTTGAGCCGGTTATTTAGTATACTAGAAAATAGCTTGCCAAGACAAGTGGATATTGTTAGACCTCTGTGATTTTGTGGCTCAAGTCTATTCCCTTTATTGCGAGGGTTTAATGTCACTCTCAGATCAGGAATCTGGGAATATCCCACTATCATATATATTAGTAAATAATCTTGCAAGTGGTGTCAGTAAGATGTCTCGACCATAATTTATCGTTTCGTTTGATATACAATCCAGACCACAAGCTTTCCCCAATTTTAGATTTCTTTATTTTTTATAATTTTCTCTTGCTGTCGTTTTTGGGTTTTTTTAGTT
The DNA here is from genome assembly GCA_036873755.1 of Hanleya hanleyi. Taxonomy (NCBI): domain Eukaryota; kingdom Metazoa; phylum Mollusca; class Polyplacophora; order Lepidopleurida; family Hanleyidae; genus Hanleya; species Hanleya hanleyi. The sequence goes on from JAVTVY010010821.1 coordinate 11,812, forward strand.
TCCTTTTTTGTATTCATTAATTTCACTTGTATATCTTTATCATATGGAGATTTAGCCAATTGCTATAGATTTGAATTGATTTTGATGTTGATTAATGTCTTCGGATTTGTTTTTGGCAATTTTGTTTCGTTTCGTTTGGGTTTTGGTGGGATATCTTATATGCTGCGGATGATAATATATCATTAAAACTTTTGACTGCATTATTTATACTTTCTCCTGCTGAATTAATATCAGATGCCATGATTCATTCTATATTGTTTTGTGATTCGATCGAAAGAATTTCTTGTTTGTATGCAGCATACATAGGATACATAAGCCTCCTAAACAGAGACACGGCCAACATTTTCTGACGATGTTTAATTAACATAGCATCATCGTAAATATAGAAGCATTAACAAATTGGTGAAATTCCGAGTGCTCTGTTGAAGTTCTAGCTAATATCAACCACACACTGAATGACCCAACCTCACCCTGTAAACCTCAATTGAAGTGCCCGAATTACGCATGAAAAGCTTCGCCGTAACGGTTATTTCCAACTTGATTAAACTGATCTATCCTTGTTTTTTTTCTCGCTAAAATTTAATACAGGCAAAATACTAAAACTTCCATATTGTGCTTTGGAAAATGCTCCATTTTTGGGGGGACTCGAATTTACCGAAGGCACCATCTTATCTGATCAAAAACAAAGATGCTACATTACGAAAAGCAACGTTAAGTTTACCGAGGTTCCAGTGGGGATCAAGTAATCTGGGAATGCCAAATCGTCGAGTGTGCATCGCGGAACAAGTTTTGGGTCGGGAATAACGAAACGGAGCAGTTATAAGACAAAGACTTCCGTGAACGGCACAGACTCCCGTCCTTCAGCGTTATTGGACGATCTATGCAAATTACATGTTCGATCTCCTTCTGGATTTTGCGACCAACTTCCGGTTGGTGAAAAACAATAATTGTCAAGAAGAAGAGATAACATTTAGAGGCTTTGAATTTGAACGGAATCGGTAAATTTGTTGAAAAGCGAAAAGCGAGTCTGAAATAAAGAATTATTATTATTATTATAATAACGAAAGTCGGGAGGAGAAGAACGAGAATGTGTATTCCATAGGACTTCAAGCTATAGCCGACGTCCACCAGAACCTGTGGTAATGCAATTATAATGATCATGTTGCCCAACCCACTATATCTATTAATAACATAAATAGTAATTATCAGTATATACAATAAACTATCGCTGATTCCGCTGAATGATGACGACTATCATCGACAGGCCTGTATAACGCAGATTGTGCGATTTCCATGATGGCGCCGTTCTGCGGTCAATGTTTCCGGTAGGCATCTTTTTTCAACAAAAAAGGTTAAGTTTTGTAGCTTAACTGATAAACGGTATTCTAGATAGATGAAAAACAAGACAAACACGATTATAAACTTGTTGAAGATTGAGATCCAGGAGACCCATGGTAGTCAAATTTGACCCTTTTTCATTGTCCTCTGGACTATCTTGAGTCAGTGTCACAATAACACTAATCATCTATCTAGAAGCTGATTTCTTGAGTGGTTGGTACCTCTTTCTCTAGGATATAGCTCCTCGTCTTCAGTGACAGGTGAGATTGCAAGAATTTAGCGTTTTTTCGCATTCTTGCTCCTTCGAATTCTCGCGTCTTCCACAGGGCGAAAAAGCGAGGGCGATAATGCGAGGGCCTGAACGCGTGTTTGATTTCGCATTCTTGTCTCACATTCTTGCGTTCTCGCATTCTCGCGTTCTTGTGTTCTTGCGTTATGAACCCATTGTATTCATAGGGCGAGAACGCGAGTGACCGCTATCCTCTTCCATGGATATACAGGATAGTCTCGCCCTACTACGTTTCCCGCTTTCAGGCTCTATTCTTCAACACAATCTGGTAAACGTTGGGGCATATTGGCACTCTATTTGCACGATGATAGTGGGGGTCTGATGGAGGAATACCACTCGGACCTGCCTGGAAGTCAAACCGCTGTAGCATAGCGCTGATGAAGAGGAAAGCCGCGGACCTGTAGAGAGAGTATCCAAGACACCCCCTCGTTCCTAGACCGAATGGTATCAGGCTGAAATACAAAAACCCTTAGATTATTCGAACAGCACTAGAATCATAGAAGAGGAAGATTGCTCTCGTAGAGTTTGCAAAACTTTCCAATTGTAACAATGTATGTGATCTCGCTACGCCCAGTTCAACGTGCAGCCCAACAAGACAATCAATAAAATATACTGTATCGAAAATTTGTATATTCAATGTTGGGTCTGCTCGTGGCAACCTTCATTACATTTAATTGGACTCCGACACCTGACAGGCAAATATCGGTGATATATACTCCACATTATCCCCAGAAAGCGTGTTAAGTTAGTATATCTAATCTTCATTACATTATTAGATTAAACACAACACTTACAAGTTTTGTTATAAATGATTATATATGGCATATATGCAAGAATTCTGTTTGTATTTGGGGAATTGCTCTGATGCATAGGTTATTTGTAAAGAGCATTTAATAAAGACTGACATCAGCAATGTACTTAGTCGTGGAGAATATAGCACTAAACTACCTGGATTGTTGTTACGGGCAGACTCGGCAATGAATATATATTAGAATTATTAAATATGATTTTGGGCTGTATGCCAGAGTACGCTATGTCCAAAAACATTTCCCTGAAGAGATAATTCTGGCCAGAGTTCCATAAAGGAGATAGCCCAATGTCTTAACTTGGTAGACCCAGCATCGCCGAAAAGATTTTGAAAATGCATTCCAACGTTATGGTCATTATTATCCTCTGAACTATTCAGTAATACTCCTTTGAAACTGTCAATGTTTGACTTGCAACATGTGACTCCAAATCTTTTTCAAATATGCCTGAACAGTCCTAGTTTTTCATAATTATCAACCGTTTTCACACACTGAGAATCTATGTTGTCATCGCGGATATCCACTTATGCGTTAGAAGTAAAAAGTTGCTTGAAAAACGTTATTGAAGATCTCTATTCTGCAATTGCTGTAGAGCCAAGCAGATGTTGACATTTTATTTCGATGGCTTCCGCCATTTTGGCATCAAGGAAAATATTAAAGCTGACACAAGATTATTAAAGGATAGACTTACTTCCTTCGCTGTTCGCTGGTTGGTGGTAGCAGTGATCCTGACTGATCGAGGAATCGTTCTGGTCGGAACGTCCAGGGTTCATCCCACAGTTCTTCGTCATGATGGATTTGCCAGACATTCGTCATTATCTACAGAGAATATGATTTAACCGTCTCACAACAGATTTGTATAGAATCAACAGGGCATCATTCGATATAATCTCGTTTTCTAGTACTAGGGTATTGAGCAAATGGAAATTTTCAAAACCAAATCCGGGATATTCATTGACCTGTGGAGAAAATTGGACGATATTTCAGCTAGTGTTTGAGATTCTGCAAATTTTCATTATGCGAGTAAATCTAGAAGGAAATGCATCGCCTCTCCTATTGTGCATCAACCTTCAAGCTTGGCTCCCATGAGTGTGATCACGACCTGTATAAGATCAAAAGCAACACAGATGGTTTGTCAAATTTTGTCTTATCGGAATCCATAATCACAATATCTTCTTCTGAAGAAGCTATCAGACCCATAGAGACTATAAGACCCACAGAGACTATCAGATCAGACCATCAGACCCACAGAGAATATCAGACCCATAGAGACTATCAGACGCATAGAGACTATCAGACCCACAGAGAATATCAGACCCACAGAGACTATCAGACCCACAGAGACTACCAGACGCACAGAGACTATCAGACCCATAGAGACTATCAGACCCACAGTGACTATCAGACCCACAGAGACTATCAGACCCATAGAGACTATCAGACCCACAGAGACTATCAGACCCACAGAGACTATCAGACCCATAGAGACTATCAGATCCACAGAGACTAACAGGCCCACAGAGACTATCAGACCCATAGAGACTATCAGACCCACAGAGACTATCAGACCCACAGAGACTATCAGACCCATAGAGACTATCAGACCCACAGAGACTATCAGACCCACAGAGACTATCAGACCCATCGAGACTATCAGATCCACAGAGACTATCGGACCCACAGTGACTATCAGACCCACAGAGGCCATCAGACCCACAGAGACTATCAGACCCACAGAGACTATCAGACCCACAGAGACTATCAGACCCATAGAGACTATCAGACCCACAGAGACTATCAGACTCACAGAGACTATCAGACCCATCGAGACTATCAGACCCATCGAGACTATCAGACCCACAGAGAATATCAGGCCCATCGAGACTATCAGACCCACAGAGACTATCAGACCCATCGAGACTATCAGACCCACAGAGACTATCAGACCCATCGAGACTATCAGACCCATCGAGACTATCAGACCCACAGAGACTATCAGACCCATCGAGACTATCAGACCCACAGAGACTATCAGACTCACAGAGACTATCAGACCCACAGAGACTATCAGACCCACAGAGACTATCAGATCCACAGAGACTATCAGACTCACAGAGATTATCAGACCCACAGAGACTATCAGACCCACAGAGATTATCAGACCCATCGAGACTATCAGACCCATCGAGACTATCAGATCCATCGAGACTATCAGATCCATCGAGACTATCAGACCCAGAGACTATCAGACTCACAGAGACTATCAGACCCATATAGACTATCAGACTTACAGAGACTATCAGATCCACAGAGACTATCAGACTTACAGAGACTATCAGACCCACAGAGACTATCAGACCCACAGAGATTATCAGACCCATCGAGACTATCAGACCCACAGAGACTATCAGACCCACAGAGACTATCAGACCCACAGAGACTATCAGACTTACAGAGACTATCAGATCCACAGAGACTATCAGACTTACAGAGACTATCAGATCAGACTATCAGGCCCACAGAGACAATCACACCAACAGAGACTATCCGACCCACAGGGACTATCAGACCCACAGAGACTATCAGGCCCACAGAGACTATCAGACCCACATAGACACTCTGTTTAGCCTCCTAAACAGAGAGACGTCCAACTTTTTCTGACGACGTTTAATTAGGACATCACGTGGTTCCCTATCGTACAAAATAGAAGCATTAACATTAAATTTCGACTGCTCTCCTGAAGTGCCAGATCAGATCAGCCACAAAATGAATGATCCAACAGGATCATGAAAACTTCAAATGGGGAGCTCGCGTTGTCCAAGAACAGCCTCGTCCTGAGTGTTACTCCATGGCTGATCAATCTGACTTTTCCTCACACTATTTTGTTTGCTAAAATTTAATACAGGCAAAATACTAAAATAATCACTTTTGGGGGAAGACTTGATTATTTTGCTTTGGAAAATGCTCTATTTTGTGTGGTGACTCGAATTCACTGGATTCGTCATCTTATCTGAATTCTGAAAAGCGATGTTAAGTTTACCGTGGTTCCAGTGGGGATCAAATAATCACGGAAAGCCACATCTTCGAGCGTGCATCGTGGAACAAGTGTTGGGACGGGGGTGACGAAACGGAGTAGTTCTAAAACAACGGCTTCGGTATACGGCATAGATTCTCTGTCCTTCAGCGTTGGTAAACGATATCTGCCAATTACATGGTCGATCTCCTTCTGGATTTTGCGACCAACTTCCGGTTGGTGAAGAACAATAATTGGCAAGAAGAGGATGTCACATTTAGGGGCTTCGATACCTGCAAAGTAGGAGACAGTAAGCATTCAGTAAGTAAGTCAGTAATGTCGCTTTCCACAATTTTTAAGTAATATGCTGTCCCAATGTCGCCTTTTTATATTGCGAAACAGGCATATTATATATTTATATTGTCACATTATCCTGACGCAGGGTCAAACTGTCATCTGTCCATGATGGGAAGCAGCATGTTCCGTATGTTCAAGTCTTATATGAGTTGGTCCGGAATAATCGATACCAGGACCTCCCGCTTGGTGATGTATTGCCTGTATGGTCATGCGTTGAATGCAAGAATGACCATTTTCAAAAATCCCAAAATCGTCTCTCTCTATTACTGGAGGCCTATCCGTCAGTCTAACCTATGTGAAGTGCCACATGTTTGAAAATTATGCGTCCAACCATGCCCCGTTACCACACCAGGAAAGGGCAATTACATCTGGTCTCTTGGAGGCTAATGATCATCTGAAGCAGGTTGCACGTAGCATGGACGTGAGTACAATTACAATTGTCTTATTCCAGTTTTATATGTATGGTTGGACAGAACGCAGAATTTGCACACGTTGTCAATGGTCTCCTCACACAATGAAGGTGAGACTGACTGATATAGGCCTCCAGCAATAGACACATATACGATTTCGGTTTTTTAAAATGAGCTATTCGGACACCCTAATTTGCGATTGTCTCCATTTAAAAAACGGGCACCCTCGGCCCGTCATTTTATAAACCCATGAGCAAATAATAGAATGTAGATTGGACGGGATTTCTTGTTACGAAAAGTTTTTCCTATGATAACACTTGAGTCGATTCAATCTTCTGATGGCCCTAACAGCACACTAATGTGGTACGGCTGATATATACATGACCCAATGACTGATATTGAACACCTTATGGTACGGACCATTCATCATGGTTTTTGCGGGTGAAGCATGAGGGTGATGACGTCACAAATGACGTCACGGATGACGTCACTCAGTTACCTTCCGGTGACGTGATTTCCAGGTCAAATCCGGGTCAAAGGTCATTTCCGGTCACCTGAATCCCAGCAAGAATTATCTGCCTCTACATAAGACCGTACGCTTCAGTGACCTCCAGTGTTAAATCCAATGGGCAACCCACTCATAGACATTTGCGGTATGGGGTGTGGCACCTTGTTTTCTCTGTCTCGAGCTGTATAACACGGGGTCTCGAGACCTTATGGGTGGACTTTCGCAGAAAAGTTCAGGCAGGTCTGGAATGTTAGGTCCATTCCGTCGCAGTTGACGTAAGGCTATGGTGCGCATGCGCAGGCATTGAATTGTGAGAAAAGGTCATTGGAATGGACGTTTTGGGGTGGAGGTGGGCCCATAGTGGCCCGAATGGGTCGTGTGGGGCGTCCATGTGAAGCACTCCTCGAGGCCGAACAAATCATTGGTGGGTGCAGGTGAAACTTTTCACGGAAAAGATCCGGAAACATTTACATAAAAGCGGACCCTATCAACCAGGTCTAATATCCGTCCTCAGCGGATCGTGGCCTGCCGAGAGGTGAGAGATAGCGAGAGCATGTTTTCACAGGAAAAAGCGAAACACGGACTTTGCACCTGATGAGCCGTAGATATGGGAATGTTTTCGTTTTTGTTGAGATGGTGTAGTCTCTCAATTTCGGGAAAGTAAAGATCAAGGAAAGTAAACCAGTTACCCATTAGTATTATAGAAAGCAGAAACCCAGTATTTTTGGCCTGTGGCCTTTGTGGAGTGTTTTACAGTAAAGTCTTAACGGCCTATCTGAACGCCTTAACCCCTATCTTAATGCCTTAACACTGCCCTAACCTGGGGATGGGGGGGGATTTTTCGCCCCCCCCCCCCCCAGGCTGCGGTACACCCCAAATCGCCTAGGTCAGAGATTGTACCATGCTACTATATAATACTAACGGGTCGGCAAGGTGTATGTATCAATCAAGTGGAGACTTGGTGGTCCCCGATGTCGCCATCGCTTTACGCCGGGACATTGTAGGAAGGTTTTGCTTGGAAAAACCCTGTTTTGCAGGCCATCGTTCTATTTGTCAGGGTAAATTTTTCGGCGAATTTTCTGGGAAACCCCTGTTCTATTTATAGACCACTCGGGAGTAGTACTGAAAGGGGAGTTTCGGAGGTGCAATGGGGTGCGTTTGGGGGAGATGAGGGCCTTGCTCCATCCCGCTACCTGATAGAATTACCTGTGTGTGCGCGTGTGGTAGAGGAGAAGGAGGAGGAGGAGGAGGAGGAATGCGGTTGAGTCAGTGAGTGAGTGAGTGATTGAGGCGTGCTCAATGCCTGGTGGTGTGGTGTGTGGCGGTGGTAATGGAGGTGGCTGTGGTGGATGTTTGTGGAGGTGGAGGTGATGGCGTTGCTGTACCTAGTCCCATAATGTCTTATCGCCACGATGCAGACAGTTGAGAGAAAGAAAGATTAACACGTTCACAAATTTTCATGTAGTTTATTCTCCCCTCCAACACATCATACCCAAACTGGGAGAGCGGCCTTGGGTAATGTATGTTTACAATTCTCGTAGAAACCACCATTTCATGTTGTATCTGTCATATTCGTTCATGTCTGTTATTTGTATTCTCGGCTGTTCTTGTCCAATCAGAAGCTGCCATTTGGTGCTGCGTCAACCTTCGACCACGTTCGCTTTTGTCCGTTGGGAGTATCCCTAATTATTTGAACGTCAGCTGTGCACGTCTTTGAAATATGCTTGCATTTATGAACGGACCGCCAACGTCTCGCTTAACGCTTCAACGTCCTGATGAATTAACCCGAAAGCTCTTATGGGTCTCCCATGGAAGGCGTAAATAGGGCGTTAAGGTAAGGCGTTATGGCGTTGAGACGGGCGTTGACGGGCGTCACTGCATTTCGAGGAATTGGTGTCAATTCCATCGGATATCTAGTCCCATCCGATCAGAGCTTCCGGGTTAATTCACCAGGACGATGACGCCTTAAGCTAGGCGTTGGCGGGCGTTACTGTATTACGTTCATAAAAGCAAGCGTATTCCAAAGATGTGCACAGCTGACGTTCAAATGATTAGGGATATTTCCAACGGGCAAAAGTGAACATGGCCGAAGGTTGACGCAACACCGAATGGCGGATTTTGATTGGGCCCATTATTTACCTGCTCCAATGACTGATATTGCAGTCCTCCAAATATGGTCATCGCTGAGCCAAGATTCAGTCTCTTCTTCTGTATTTTGCCGGAGTTTCAGCATTTCGTCTATGGCTCCTCTTGGTTTGTGTGCATCAAACGAGGTCTGTTCAATGCAAAATACCACGTAGAGATCACAAGATAATTAATTAGTAGGAACCGATTATAGACAGAAAACAAGAAAAGACGTCTGGAGCTAACCACTTAAGACTAGATTACGTCAGTGAGCACTACAGGTGATTCATGCTTGTTTATATCTACCACATCAAACCTTTAACAAATAATATTAAAAATTAAGTAAATTTTAGAATGGATTACAAGTTACTGAAGACACTCCTCGGATTTTGCTCGTTTTCTATGCTAATTTTTAACCATGTTTTGCAGATTGCCCTTTCATTAACTCCCTGAAATTAAGCGTGAATCGCGAAATTTGGATACATTACTGAACATATGTAGAGGTAAATAAGCGTGCCTCACTTTTTCTAAGTTTAGCACTGTTTCAAAGTTATCCATTCTTTCAGCTGAAGGGGTCGCGTTTTACGGATTTGTCTTTTCGAAATATTGAACTTGGACAGTCATATTAATAAAATCATTTCCAGGATGAAATTAAAAAAGGAAAGAAAAAGAATTGAGGCAACAGGGGGATAAAGTTTTCTCAATCAGCCAACTGACTGCAGTTCGTTTAACTTTTAGTTCGGTGTATGCGCCTGTCAAGACAAAACTGCTAATGAGAGGCTTGCCAAACAGAAACAAAAGGTAAAGCGGGAGTTTTATAGTTTTACTTCCCTTATATGTGTTGTAATTGTTACAGTTAATTGGTTATCTGAACCAAAATCAGGAAGGGACAAAGCTGGAATGTGATTGGATAGTTGATAAGGTCCAATAACCCGATCATGCCGATTAGGCCTATCCTTGTATCTTACAACTAATACAAACCATACGGGTATATAGTGCATAATAAAAATAAACCCGGGCCACAAAAACTCCGAAGAGCCACAGGCCCGCAAAACAAGAGTTTTGGGGGGTGTGGACGGTGGTATTACGGTGACGTGTCGAATTATGGGGTCTCTATATATAACCCCATGCTTTATATAAATCAACATCAAGGTGTGAAACGGACTTTGGGTGAATCGAGAAATAAACGGTTTACCGCCAAACAAAATACATCAGCATATTCTACAAGTATCACTTTATATATTCCCGTCGTCAAATTAGTAAATTTGTGCAAGTTTTTACCTTTGCCGGGCGATTCAAAATCCAACCAGACTGTCCATCCATCTAGGAACAGCCCGATTATGGCGGGCTTCGTTCTCAATTCTGATTGGTCAATTGCGACAGCTGATTTGTGCGTGACCTCTCTTGCCGGAGGCGTGTCTCGACTGACCAATCAGAATTGAGAACGAAGCCCGCCATAATCGGGCTGTTCCTAGATGGATGGACCGTCTGGTTGGATTTTGAATCGCCCGGCAAAGGTAAAAAATTGCACAAATTTACTAATTTGACGACGGGAATATATAAAGTGATACTTGTAGAATATGCTGATGTATTTTGTTTGGCGGTAAACCGTTTATTTCTCGATTCACCCAAAGTCCGTTTCACACCTTGATGTTGATTTATATAAAGCATGGGGTTATATATAGAGACCCTATATTTCGACACGTCACCGTAATACCACCGTCCACACCCCCCAAAACTCTTGTTTTGCGGGCCTGTGGAAGAGCGAATGTCAGCATAATGACTATCGTCCAAGCTTAATACACTGCAGGCAATTGGAATTTTAAATTAATCGCTGAGCTCAGAGATCATTCCATTCATACAAATCTTTCCGCTACTCCTCAATATTAACCATGTTTCAGGAACAAAATATCTCCGAAAATAGAATTTAATAAATAATTGACACTGCTTTCACGGCCGACGAGATTTGCATATTTGATGAATGTAGTTCAACAAGAAACTGCATTAGCGGGCATGCAATTAGTCCCAACGTAACAAAGTCAGGAGGTCAAATTTAAGGCCAGTTTATTCGGAAAAAAAAATCAGTATTTTAGAATTTCATAAAGTGATGAGCTTGATGTGATCGAAAACCTTGCCGTGGACTATGGTAGATTATCAAACGTTCCATGAGACCGTGCTAGAGACAACCTTACTGCAGCCTGGTTCTGGTGTCACCCTGTTATGCGGTTGCGGATTGAATTCCTGGGGCAAACTTTCATGAGCCTCACCAAAGGCAGCGGTAACATTATATATCTTATGACGCATATATGAACAATGCAATGACCATTGGCCTACCTTTTCTTGATTATAAATTTCCTTCAGATCTTGTGCGAGTTGCAGGAGACGTTGGAAAACCTTGCCGTGACCAAACGGTATGTGACGTAACCATGGAAGCCGTGCCAAGATGCCATCGACTCTCGGTAGAATTAAGGTTTGCATGCAGGTGTTCCTCTCTAGCATCTTATCCATCATGGGATCATCGTACTCCAGGCGGCGACCCATCAGCTACAAGAAGAAATATACCGTCCGTGAATGAAACGAGGTTTTCGAATGAGTCACCGTATGTTAGTTTCTACTTGCAAAATAGAAGCAGTCTACTTTTTAATCTCATGGAATGAGGTTCATACCAATGCAGTTATTGGGTTTTTAATGCATATACCCATATTTACACTGAGAGAGAAATGGAATCATGCCGATGCCAATATGAGGACATCAGACAACGTATCCAGAAAAGACACCAAACAAGGATCTCACCGATTCACATCAGGGAATATCAAACTAGTTAAAGTACTGATGATGGGTTTACTTATAGACAGTCATGAGAAGCAGATGGGGCGGTGTTAAATCATTCGGTTAGCTAATATTTTTCACAGTTGCACGAAATTGTGTACCTACTGAGTGAATGCACAAATATGCACATCTAGAGAGATGTATAGAGAGTCTGTACGACTTCGATTCTAAAAGAATTCAACTTTAAGACTTCAGCTCCAAGACCTCTTCTCCAGGATTTGTTCAACTCCAAGATTTATATTTATTTATATGGGGTTGTTCAAGAATATACAGAGATATTATTTTTTATTTTATGAAAAGTATCGAAAATCAACAGCTGACTCGCCTCAGATTAATCTTCTATATTCAGTAGACAACAATTTTTTTTATCTATCTATATATCTATCCATCTGTTATCTGAAAATACGAATACACGATTTTCAATTTCTAAATTTTTAATACAAGATTTCCAAATAGAAATAACTCTAAGATTTCAACTTCAGGCGTTCATGTGAGATTTCATTCCAACACCTCAACGTGGATTGGCTACATTCGATTTTATCGCTTTTATTTATAACATTAAGAGTCTGTATACTGTTATGTTTTCCAAATTATACACTTTTTTCAAATGCATATTTTTGTTACAGATCCCGAATGAGTAGGTCAGGTTTATAAAAAGTGATGCTTAAAAATAGGTCTCATGTGTTATTGATAGTTTGTCAAAGAGAATATATGCAGCAAATAGAATCCCCCCCCAAAAAAAACAAATGTGAAGCGAATTTTCTGCGAAAAAGTACGTCTTCGCTAACCAATGAAGTTGACTACATCGCACAGCTCAGAGCAATGGGACGTGATCGACTCCGTTAGAGAAGATATTCCCTGTGCAAGTCAGGTTATATGTGCGGATGATGGAGTGAACAAGTTTGCGAAGTGAACAGAGGGATTTAACTGCACATGACCCGGTGAGATCGTTTTGAATTGTTGGCATGTTAAAGTAGAGAACAGACATACTAATAACAGTTCAGAGAGTAGAATAGGTATACTAATTATATGATTGCATGCGTTAATATACTTTGTAGTTATTGGTCTTTTTTAAGATCTACGGGCATTATTTTACTTCGTATATCCTAGATTTAGTTGAATATATTCTTGTATTAGATACAAAGAATTGTTAGCGGTAGTGTTATATATTTTTTAAATGCAGGTTCTGTTTGCAAGGTCGGTAGATCAGAATTAAAAATAAAATAAAAAATAGAGCCTGATAAATAGAGATTTTTATTACATTAAGTTCTGATGCTCACGAGGCATTAAAGGTTGCATATCTAAAAATTTAGAATAGGAACCAAATTGTATCTGATTACTGTAGAAATTGATTCGTCTTCAAGGTGAAGGTATATTGACTGAGTAGATATATGGTAGGAATTTGAGAAATGTAGGCCTATATATAGTAAAAGAGCTGATATCTTGGTCTGCTCCAAGAGAAGGAAGTCGTTAAACGTTTGAAGGTATTTTATGGTCAACTGGTGCCTGTGCCATCTTGACTGAAAATAATTAATAATATTTTGCCTTTCCCAGCGGTCCAGTGGTTTTTGAGGTTATATTTATTGCCTCAGTAGATCATCAGCACAAGATTCAGAAGAGTTTCCAGGGATTTAACATTAAAACCACGGTGATATGGTTTTAACCTGTTTGCATGCTTAAAAATTAGGAAGTAGAATAGACATACACTTGCATTTGATAAATAATACTCGGTAAAGCATGGCTTCAGTTTGAAGATGGTTTATGATAAAGTATCATAAATTTGCTCGCATTGTCTGTGCCAATAGATGATGTACATTTATCTAATATCATCTGTTCTGGTATATCTTTGGAGAAAAGAAACAAGGTGACATATAGTTCGAAAGGAAGGCAAGCAAAATAGTGTCCTGTTTAGTAACTGCTTGCGAAATGTGAGAAATGGTTCTGATATACATAAAGATAGTGTCAATGTGATTGCGTTCTTGTTCGATCAATACAGACTAATTAGGTGATATACAGGTATTTTTTCGGGTATATGCGATAATCAAACTAAATATCATCCATATTTCATTGCATACTGCTGACTCATCGTAGCCAGGACTATTGTGAGAAAATTATTCCTCGTATGGGTAGATTGTGTGAGTCAAGAATACACATCTTGTGGTCTTTCAACTGGCAATGGTGGTAGGAATTCACAGAATGTACATCGTATGTTAGTAATTAAGCTGTAAAATTCTACAGTTTGATCTTGATTTAGACCGATTTCAATTGCCTGAAACTTAAAACTACTATACAGAATTAAGATGTGACCTGGTCCAAGCCGATATACACCCAACTTTCCATATGGGAGAGGAAATACCAAACCATTCCCACCAAACAGGTGGTAATAAATTGTCTAGAAACTGTGTCCAGTTGACTGGACTCAGCAATGTTGTTAAAATTAATGGCTTAGGCTGGACAGTCTCTGCACGTTTGATGTTTATTTCAGCCTTAATCGGTTGAGAATGCTAGTGTCATTAAGTGAAACACTGCCCAACAGATATTTTAAGATTGAACAAATTGTAGATGAATAAACTAACATTGAATAAAGTAAATGCGATATAGGTGTTCAGCATACTACATGCTTGGTGATTTAGAAATGTTTGACATATAACATTTATATAAACCATATTATACGAATCTTTCGGTGATGGGTAAAATGAAAAGGCAAGATATGATTTTATTGGTGTCTAAATGAATCTTAAGAAAATAGGCAAGAAAGATAAATATACTGGGATATGCGATTAAAACAAATTTGGGGAAAACTGGGTGATTTTCATGCCGTCTATGTATATGTAGTACATTGACCTCATTGATTTTAGTGATATACTGGTATATAAATACTGGGTGAAATTACTATGGCATTGGATGATATGATCTTGAGTGAATAGGTGGCATGAGGGAAAATACTGGGATATTTCATCGGGGAAAATAAGAGGGTATACTGGTTGAAATTACTAGTGTATATGACAGCATATGATCTTGGGTGAATCGGGGCAACTTGGGGGAATTCGGAGATATTTGATCGAGGAAATGTAAAGGCGTTTATATGGCTCTGGGTTATATGATCTTGGGTGAATAGGCTCAACGGAGGAAAATACTTGGATATTTGAAAGGGAAATTAATGTGGAATACTGGGTGAAATTACTATGGCATTGGATTATATGATATTGGGGAAGCAGCACAACGAGGGAAATATCGGGATGCTTCAGTGAGGACGATAAGGGGAAAATACTGGGTGAAATTACTGGAGTACATGTACACATTGAATTATATGATCTTCGGTGAATAGGCACAACAAGGGTAAACATTGGGTATATGATCGAGGAAAATATGAGAGGAAATACTGGGTGAAATTACTGGTGTCTATGATCTTGGGGTAATAGGTACAACTAAGGCAAAGACTGGTATATTTGATTGAGAAAGGGGAATAGTTCATTGAGGAAAGTAACGGGAAATACTGGGTGAAATAACATTGCCTTATATGATCTAGGGTGAATAGGCACCTCGAGGGAAAATACTGGGATATTTGAGCGAGGAAAATAAAAGGGAATACTTGGTGAAATTAACACTATGGCATTGGATTATATGATCTTGGTTGAATAGGTATGACGGGAAATAGGGTATATTTGATCGCGGAAAATAAGAGGAAATATTGGGATCACGACGAATAGGGGGAAATACTGAGTGAAACTAATGAGGACTATATGACATGAATTATAGTATATTGGGGGAATATGCACAATCAGGGAAAAACTGGGATATTTGATTGAGAAAAATAAGGGGGAATACTCGATGAAATAACGGGTGCCTGTCTATAGGGCATTGAATTGTGGGATATTATAAGTGAATATGCTCAATGAGGGGAAATACTGGGATATTTCATTGAAAAAATAATGGGAACTACTGGTGTTATGAGCTTGGATGAACAGGCATGAGGGGGAATAGTGGGATAGTTGATGGAGGAAAATAAGGAGGAATACTAGGCGAAATTATCAGGCATTGGAGTATATGCTCTTGTATGAATAGTCATACTGAGGGGAAATATTGGGATATTTCATCGTGGCAAACTAGGGGAAATACTGAGTGAGTGAGTTGGGGTTTGGCGTCGCGTTCAGCGTTGTTTCGGTCATATAGCGACGATATGGCTACGATGGATGAAATTACTGGTCTATATAGCATTGTCCTATATGATCTGGGTATTAGCACAAGGGAAAATACTGGGATATTTGATTGAGGAAAATAATAGGGAATACTGGATGAAATTATTATGGCATTGGATTATATGACCTTCAGTGAATAGGCTCAATGAGCGGATATATATTGGGATATTTCATTGAGGTAAATAAAGGGAAATATTGGGAATAGGATCAAACGAGGTCTGGAGAAAAAAGGTGTAAAATATATGGGGTGATGGAGGATATGAAACATGTCTTCTTATATTGTGGAAGGTACAGGGCATGCAAGGAGGGCCGAGTTGAGGGGTCAGTTGATAGCTTCACATATTAAGGAAATTAGAGGGGGAAGGATAAGTGGGGATGATGAAGACCTAGCCTTATCAGACTTGTTGGGGCTTGGTGGTAATACTTTGGATAATACAGAGAGCCGTATCGTATCTAACTTTGTGCAGGATGTGTAGGCCATTAGAGGGGATATTGAGGGGTTGGGAGAGGCAGAATTGCTGTAGAATGTTAAGGTGAAAAGACTTTACAATGGGTGCAATGTTAAGGATTACTTTGCGAAACAGCTCAACAGTGGAAAGTTGAAGAGGACGGGGAACAATAGGATACTTGAACATTTAGGACACAAGGACGAGGATTACTAGGGTGTTGGGGGCATGAACCATTATTGAAGTAAGTGGGCTGGAGAGAAATCCGATGGGTGACATATGAAATGTTGAGTGGATGGGGAGGATGAGTGGCTATTTGGGAGATTTAATTATGAGTGTCCATGGTGAAAATTAGTCAAAGTTGCCACTAAGAATCGGTCCGAGAAGAGAGAATGAGGGGGTTTGACAGATGTAAATATTATGTGATACTTCTGTAGTTATGGAAAAAGAAGGTATGTCGTTTAATAAGAATGGGGGGATTACACAGTGTCTATGTGACACTGTGAAGAGGGGTCATGTGTATGGCGGGTTGGGGGAAACGGGTTGCACGGCGTGTTCGCACGACCTGTGCCCATCGCGGTGCGATGGAGTGCTCAAGTACATCCATCCATCCATCCAACAGACAGGAGAGTGGTCTCATTAATGATTTTATTAGGGATGTTTGGGAAGTACGAAAAAAATTGGACTAGGCGAACCAGGTATATACGGGTCAGGGGAAATGGCAAGATTATTCAAATAGAATCAGAGAAGATGGGGAGAAGTAAGCATCAGGAATTATTTACCAGTGACACAAGGGAACATACATGCACATAGGCTAGAGCCTGGGAATGCTGGATGATGGAAGCTATGGCATTGGATTATATTATCCTGCGGGAATGGGCACGAGGGGATATACGGGTATATTTGATCGTGGAAAATAAGGGAAATATCAAGAGAGTTGATCATAGAAGACAGTGGGAAGCATGGGTGTGAATATGCACAATGAGTGAATTTACTGGGATAATAGAGAATAACAAGTGAAAATTCTTGGGGAAAGCACAGGTGTATATAAGGCAGTGTATTTTATGACATAAGGTGAATAGGCACAGTAAAGGGGGAATAGTGGGATATTGCATTGAGGAAAATGAGAAATACTGGGTGATATTTACATGGCACTGGATTTATGATCTCCGGAAATAGGCAAAATGACGAGAAATATTGGGGTATTTTATTGGGGAAAATGAAGAGAAATGGGTGAAATAATTGGTGAATATATAGAAATGATTAAGAGAAATAGACGTAAGACTGGGGACCTGATCAATGTTAGATGATATGGATACAGATGTAAAGAAGATATAATGGGGACTTACCATGGCTATGCGTCATTGGTATGAGGGAGCATGTGTAGGGTGGTGTGGGGGAACGCGTTGCACGGCATACTCTGTATAAGGGGAAAATAGTGGGATATTGCATTGAGGAAAATGAGAAATACTGGGTGAAATTTCGATGGCACTGGATTTATGATTTCTGGAAATAGGCATAATGACGGGAGATATTGGGGTATTTTATTGGGGAAAATGAAGAGAAATGGGTGGAATAATTGGTAAATATATAGAGACGATTAAGAGGATTAAGACTGATCAAGGTTAGATGATATGGCTATATCTGTAAAGAAGATATAATGGGGAATTGCCGATGGCTATGCGTCATTGGTATGAGGGAGCATGTGTAGGGCGGTGTGGGGGAACGCGTTGCACGGCATGCTCTGTATGGGACCTGATCAACATTAGATGATATGGATACAGATGTAAAGAAGATATAATGGAGAATTACCGATGGCTATGCGTCATTGGTAGGAGGGAGCATGTGTAGGGCGGTGTGGGGGAACGGGTTGCACGGCGTACTCTGTATGACATGTGCCCATTGTAATACGATGGAGTGCCCAATCAAACCAACCAACCAATATACTAGGCCCTATCCGGTCACTCGAGCCACACCTGTACAACTGGTTTAGAAGGGCGCGATAAATGAACGATTGTCCTGAGTCCGACGAACCATGACCAGATATGATAAAGTTAATGGTTGGTTGGGTTGATTGGGCACTCCATCGTAGTACAATGGGTATTGGTCATTCAGAGTATGCCGTTACACAACGATCTGCAAACGGCATGGCCAAGTGAAAATTCTGATTATGCATTCTCATTACAGTTGTGGTGTTACATGATGTATCACCCGCTATTATAGCCTATTTATGCATTTTTATTTACTCCTATAGTTCTATAAATTATACAATCTTATTCTCCTCCTCCTTGTGACTTTTGTTATTTTGATCCTTGAGGGGGAGGGGGATCTGAGAGATTCTGACATTTTTTGTCAGGTTGAAATTTTCCAGATTAGATTATCAAGCGCACATTATTTCATCTCAGAAACATAGAAAACAAACACAAGAAAATATGACTATTTCTTTGAACTAACTCGACTTTGTGGACAAAAATTGACCAAAAACGTAGCGGATTTCTCGAAGCAAAATTTGAAAGTTGAAGAAATATGGTGACTGTTCAACTCACGAATAAAGTTGAATCATCTCTTCCTTCAGGGTAAACAAGGATGACCTACTTGAAGTTGTTGGAATATAGAATGCTACACGCGGTCAAACAAACTGAATTGTTTAGAAAAATGGCGTTTCACATTTCTTTCTGCTCAGGTGGACTTTTTCCGGCTCGATGCATTAACCCTTTGCAAAAAACTGAACACCTGTCAATCAAAGTCAATCTGAATGAGACAGTCATTCAACGTGTTGTTGTTGTTTCGTGGTGTTGTTGTTGTTGTTGGCACATGGCCCAGAGGGTTAATTTTATTTTTTCATCGACAAACGCTTTCACAACATGCGATCGTAATGCAGAACCATTCAGCTGGGAGGGACCGAAATTCACCTAAATTTGATGTAATTAGGCGAATGATCCTCAGTTTTAAGAAATTATCAAATCTCGCGCGATTTCTCGAGAAGCATGCGACTGAGTAAGGCGGTTCGAAGAAGTAGATCTCCAGAGAGGTTGACAAAGATACTGCCACGGCACTGTAGCTCATCCGGCTGTAACTGGAGCGAGTAGCTGTAAGAAATGTTCACTAAAGAACTGCAATAGATGAGTTTCTAACTTGTGTTGTTCCCTCTGAACACTAAATGATCCATGCAGTAATTTTCTGAGATTTCATTTAAAATTCAAGATGCGGCCATATTGGATTTTCGAAATGGACCAAAAAAGGTATCTTGCACAACTGGACCACAAGAAGAACCTGTGTACCCAATTTGACAAAGATCCATGCAGTAATTTCCTGAGAATTCACGATAACAAAATTTCATGGGAAAATTCAAGATGGCCGCCTGGTGGCCATATTGGATTTTCTGAACGGACCAAAAAGGCTATCTTTCACAACTGGACCCCAACGGGAACCTGTGTATCAAATTTGAGAAAGATCAATGCAGCATACGTAGTTCCTGAGAAATCTCGATAAATTTCATGGGGAAATCCAAGATGGTCGCCTGGTGGCCATATTGGATTTTCGAATCAGATAACCAAAGTTATCGTGCACAACTAGACCCCAAGGGGAACCTGTGTACCAAATTTGAGAAAGATCCACGAAGTACTTCCTGAGAAATCACGATAACAAAGTTTCATAGGGAAATCCAAGATGGCCGCCTGCTGGCCATATTATATTTTCAAATCAGAGCAGAAAAGGTATCTTGTACAACTAGACCTCAAGGGGAACCTGTGTACCAAATTTGAGAAAGATCCATGCAGTAGTTCCTGAGAAATCGCGATAACAATGTTTCATAGGAAAATCCAAGATGGCCTCCTGGTGGCCATATTGGATTTTCGAATCGAAGCAGAAAAGGTATCTGGCACAACTAGATCCCAAGGGGAACCAAATTTGAGAAAGATCCATGCAGTACTTCCTGAGAAATCATGATAACAATGTTTCATGGAGAAATCCAAGATGGCTACCTGGTGGCCATATTGGATTTTCGGATGGAACAGAAAAGGTATCTTGCACAACTGGACCCAAAGGGGAACCTTTGTATCAAATCCGAGAAAGTTCAAGGCAGTAGTTCCTGAGAAATCGCGATAAAGTTTCATGAGGAAGTCCAAGATGGCCGCCTGGTGGCCATACTGGATTTTTGAATCAGACCACAAAAGATATCTTGTACAACTAGACCCCAAGGGGAACCTGTGTACCAAATTTGAGAAAGATCCATGCAGTACTTCCTGGGAAATCACGATAACGTTTCATAGGGAAATCCAAGATGGCCGCATGGTGACCATATTGGATTTTCCAACCGAACCAGAAAAGGTATCTTGCACAACTAGACCCCAAGGGGAACCTGTGTACCAAATTTGAGAAGGATCCATGCAGTACTTCCTGAGAAATCACAATAACAATGTTTAATGGGGAAATCCAAGATGGTCGCCTGGTAGCCATATTGGATTAAGAATCGAAGCAGAAAAGGTATCTCACACAACTAGACCCCAAGGGGAACCTGTGTACGAAATCTGAGAAAGATCCATGCAGTAGTTCCTGAGAAATCGCGATAACAATGTTTCATCACGAAATCCAAGATGGCCGCCTGGTGGCCATATTGGATTTTTATCCGATCACAAAAGGTATCTTGCAAACTAGGCCTCAAGGGGAACCTGTGTATCTCATTTGAGAAAGCTCTAAGCAGTATTTCCTGAGAAATCGCGATAACAAAGTTTCATGGGGAAATCCAAGATGACCGCCTGGTGGCCATATTGGATATTCAAATTGGACGAAAGTACACACGTTGTATAACTAGACCCAAAGGGGAACCAGTGTACCAAATTTGAGAAAGATCTATGAAGTAGTTTCGGAAAAATAATGATGACAAGATTTCACTGGCAAATTCAAGATGGCCGCCATGACAGCCATATTTAAAATCATATCAATACGGCATGAACAAATTCTGATGTACTCATTGGGGGAAACATGCATGCCAAGTTTCAGCTTAATCAGGCGAGCTGTTTCAGAGAAGAAGATGTTTACGCACGACGCACGACGGACGACAGACGACGGACAATCAGGCCATGACATTAGCCCATCGGGCCTTTGGCCCAGATGAGCTAAAAACGTTTATCTGCAATGAAACTGTCGAATTAAATATTTTGTATGTTAAATATCACCTTGTTTGAAAAAGAAGCACTCTCTGACACATTCCGAACTGTGTGAATCGAAGCGCTAAATTCGATTTTTATGTCAACAGATGGGCTGAAAAGTACGTATCTGACTGTGTATTTGTGGAAAATTTGAATTTGACATCTGCTATAGTTTATTTTCTATTGAATTATCTTTATTTCGTTTTGAGGTCGAAGGCAAAATGATGAGATTTCAGCGGTCATTTGTGTACACGTGCAGAGTCGAAATGAATGTACGGCCACGTGCTTCAGGCGAAATGGATAATTTTGCTCGTAGGTTCTCCAAAACTCAGTTGAGTCATTTTATTCATCCTTTTCCTGGCCTGATATAGTATTTATTTTCTGAAAGTCGCTTCGCGAAATTCTTTGTCATTTCATTTCAATTTTGCTCGCAAAGGTATTGAAAACATTTTTCCCCGCAAAAAACAGAAATACATTTTTTGTCATTTCATGTCTCATGTTTCAGTGTCATGAAATTTGGTCATTATAATGATGCGGGGCGTTTTTGGAAATTTAGACTTGCCAAATTTTTTCGAAAATCTCAAAGATCCTGATTATCCTTAACTTTTCAATCGTTTGACCAATTCCTCTCATATTTTTTTCAGGATAACTATGGGGCCACGCAGATGTCACTTACAAAAATTGAGGTCAGTGGGTCAAGCGTCAAGGATTTTTTTTTGAAGATCGAAATTATTAGCTACTGGATATATGAGGGGAAGACGTAGCCCAAATCCAATATTGGGGTCAAAGGTCAGGATCCTAAATTTGACCCAAAAATAAGGAAATCATCGAAATTATAAATTTTTTTTAACTTTATACATTACATACGATAATGCCTGGTACTGCAGTTGTCAAAGCACAAAATGTCTCCTTAAACAGGTCAGCCCCTCCCATCCCTCTCGCTCAATACTCCATAGGAAATTGTTGAAAACATTCCCCAGGCTGTCCGAGGATTTGGACAGTGATACAACTTCAGGAATACCTTACGCTTATGGCGAACGTGAAACCTATATTGAGGTCGAAATATCAAAGATCAAGGCCACTGGAAATAATAAATTCAGGAAATCATTTAAAACCACATTTATTGTTCGTGGATGGTTAATCAGTAAATCTCTAAAACCCGAAAGACTCATTGATTATAGTTTTGAATGACGTGACCCATATTGCCAGTTAGGCTCTTGTTTCACATCATTAATTAGACAGAGAGAGAGAGAAACAAAGAAACAACTATTCTATTGCATTACTCAAATTGATTATCAACATTGAAAAAATATGGTAAACTTTGACATCCTTCTTCTCTTTGTTAAAAAAACTCGTCCACTGATATTGGCATGTGTACGATGATCCCGTCACGGTTGACATCGTGTCAATATCAGTGGGCGAGTTTATGTGTTCTCTCAAATGGGGAGTGATTCTGTCGGTTGCGTCGGGCTGTGTGTAATATACGTGGATATAGGTCCATTTATGTCGCTTTGTTAATCAATTTCACTATGGAAACAACAGTGAAACTTCAGATAGAAATTTCGTCTTGTGTGTGTTTATTCGTGTGTTTATTCGATTTATTCGATTTATTCCCGTGTTGGCAAATAGAATCTATCAAATGAACACCTGCGCTTGACACGTGTTCATTTCATGTAAACCGTGCTAAAACGTTCCAGATAAATGCACGGTTTAGCAACAAGTGTTATAGAATCCCATAATATCACTCACCGCAAATAAACAGAGGTTAGTCATAAACATCAGGATGGGTTTGTCTAATTCTTGAGGTTCTCCGATTTTCCTGGTCAGCAATTCAACAACATGGCTGAGTTCCTCCAGCATTTGTTTCTCTTTGCTCTCTTCAAAAGATTTGATAGCCGCGCTACAAACGTTCCTCCGCTTTTGAAACCCAGCACTGTATGTGGGTAGAACGATGTCCATTCCCTCAGAGACATACTTTGTCGTGAATTTGATCGGTCTACCAGAAACCTTTCCCGCCGTATCATCCTGGACATGTAACTCGCGGTAGGCCTTTATGCTCTGGACAACAACAACGCTCTCACTGCCAAACTTTAGACTGAACACTTCTCCGAAATCCTTGCCGAGATCCGAAAAACTTTCCTGGACCCTTTCTGGATCAACGTCAAACAAATTCCCAACCAGGGGTTTACCTGGCGGACCAGGAGGTAATCTGTACTTTGATTTCCCATTTCGAAATTTGAAGAAAACTAAAAAAATAACGACTAACGTGAGAAGCAAACCCGCTGTAACCACATCCATGTTAACAAAGATCACACAGTCGTATATTCTGGTTAACAGTCCCAGGTTGAGCTGCCCTACATGTACCAGCTTGTATATGATCAACTTAGCATAGGCCAAAAATGAGACAAGAATGAATTCTCTATATCCTACATATGCAGGTCTGTATTACTCTATGGCAATGTCAGGCCATTTAGCCTACTATATACTAAAGACGAATCATGGAAGACATTATGAAATCCACCCAAGTATGACGAACGGGTATTATTAGACCCTAGCTGGCCTAATTATGTAGCCACAACTGTTCCCATCAATTTTACGCCCGGTTGGTAGTGACACATGCCGTTAGTAACTGCCGCTCGTTGACCTTCATTAAGGCAGCAGAGGATGTTCATTTTCAGAGGTTGAATGTTTATTCTAATTTCAGTATTATTTTAAGCCACAACACTGAATACATGGTGGGGAGACTTTGGATTTTGAAGAATACTAACCACATATAGATCTTGTTGAATATTTATACGCGAATAAAATAGGGGGGCACCCTGCTTTATTTAGAAAATATTAACGGAAAAAACAGATACACTGAGCCTTTTCAGACCTATTCCAGGAGGGAGTGGGAGCGCGAAATCGGGGTGTCGGTTCATTTATTTGCCATTTAAATGTTTCCATTTTGTGTAAAGTGACGGAGAGTATATCTTGGGGGATTTCAGAGGCATAAATTTTAACCTCTGGAACACTTTGCCCCCTCCAACCATTGAATCTGAAATACCAACTTTTCAGTCCTATCGCACTATCGATAAATGCATAAATGGTTCTATTGTGTGTTTTATTGATTTTTATCCCATGTCTGGCTACGGTATAAATTATCATCCTGGTGCTTTTTACCGGTTATTTTCTGGGAGCTATTCAACTCCTCGCTTTCATTAATGTTTCCAATGCTGATGATTACAGCTGCATACGAGTTGTTTTCGCAGCGACCCCCATCTCCCCTATGCGATAATTTACCTACTTTTGCTGAATCGAACGTATAGGTGATTAAATATCAGATTTATGTATTTTTGACAGCCAGTCAGAAAGTGTATCTTATTCTCAATAGCAGAATAGCACTAGACTCCGTCTTTCTTGTCTTTTTAGTGTATCTACAGTATTGGATTTGGTGGAACTACAGGCAGGGAGATGGATGCTAGGGGTGAACCGTATGACTGCAATAGTAGCTATGATGGAGAACTTGGTTGAAGCAGAATGGCTGACAAAGTAGGAATATTGAAGTTAAACTACTATGGGCGTCTTGTTAGAATGGAGGGGGCTAGATGGGCAAAAACTGCTTGGGAGGAAGGTCTCAAACCAGAGAAACAGACTGGGTGGTTCAAACTATGATGTTAAACTAATTGAAACCGGAAACAGTGAGAGAAGATGGAAAAAATGGTTTCTGTTAAAGTGGGATGGAATCTGAGTCATCCTTGTTTATATACAAGAAGAAAGAGGGTCCATGGAAAGAGAGATATGTAGACTGGGCGGGTGATTTTTTCTTGGCTGGCGAAGGCTAAGCCAGGGTCGTTGGCCACAAGGAATAGGATGAAACGAAGTCTGGAAGAGAAAATGTGTAAAATATGTGGGGTGATGGAAGATATGAAACATGTCTTGTTATATTGTGAAAGGTACAGGGCATGGAGGGACGAGCTGAGGGGTCAGTTGATAGCTTCACATAAGGAAATTAGATGGGGATGATGAAGACCTAGCCTTATCAGACTTGTTAGGGCTTGGTGGTAATACTTTGGATAAGACAGAGAGTCGTATCGTATCCAACTTTGTGCAGGATGTGTGGACCATTAGAGCGGATATTGAGGGGTTGGGGGAGGCAGAACTGCTGTAGAATGTTAATGTGACAAGACTTTACACTGGGTGCAATGTGAAGGATTACTTTGTGAAACGGCTCAACAGTGGAAAGCTGGAGAGGACGGGGAGCAATAGGATACTTGAAAATTTAGGACACAAGGATGAGGGATCATGTGTAGGGCGGGTTGGGGGAAACGGGTTGCACGGCGTGTTCGCACGACCTGTGCCCATCGCGGTGCGATGGAGTGCCCAAGTACATCCATCCATCCATCCACCTACTTCAATATGATCTACTCTCTTATTTCTCTGCTCATTTATTATACATATTTTTTAAAAATAGTCTATGTGTTCTTAGTTTTTTTTCGGCAGCAAGTTTTCTTATATAATATCTCATAATAAAAATTGTCATTACAGACATATCCACGATCATTGAACTGCAATATATATATTGTTAAGACAGCTCATTAATGAATATTTTGAACAAATTTGGGCTAACGCTATCACCTTGCCAGATTCCTATATCCAAATTTACCTTCTCGGTCAATTTTTGGTTGAGACGTATACATTGAATATTTTCGATACATATTTTTTGCAATTTTATAAAGAGAGAGAGAGAGAGAGAGAATTAAGGTTTAATTTTATAAAAGATATTAAATTTTTATCAATGATAGTTGCATTTTATAGAATAGCCCTGCGTGCCACACGATATCAAAAACCTTTTCTTGAATCGACAAAGCAGGCATATAATGGGGAAGAGTTCTTATGAGTGTTTGTTAGTAGTATAGAAAACCCCGAAAAGGTCCCCTTTTCTAGGGAGGTAACTCTTGATTCCGACAGGGGGCGCCACCAGCTCAAGGTTATAGATTGCATCAGCATTGGCTGTGTGCCAAGTTTTGACCACTATAGGTCTGGCAACCTTTGACCTTGTATTCCTACGTGGTGATGCGGTCATGTCTGGCGGTGATGCGTTCGCAGAAAAAAGCTTCCGCGGAGAAAAAGTAGTCCCCAGAATTCAAATACGCTGCATGGTCCGATTGGGTCGAGTGAGGTATCAATGTAAGGGGCATCCGACGGGTGGGTGTGGAGTTGGAATATCGGCATTCTGCGCATGCGCAGTAGACCAAGGGTATGGAAATAGACGTTTTGGGGTCCAGGGGAGCCACTAATGGTCCAATTGGGTCATATGAGGTATCAATGTGAAGCATTCGTAAAGGGGCATCCGACGGGTGGGGGTGGGGTTGGAATATGGGCATTCTGCGCATGCGCGGTAGACCAAGGGTATGGAAATAGACGTTTTGGGATCTAGGGGAGCCACTATTGGTCCGATTGGGTCATATGAGGTATCAATGTGAAGCCTATGTGAGGGGGCATCCGATGGGATGGGTGTGGGGTTGAAATATCGGCATGCGCGGTGGACCAAGGGTATGGAAATAGACGTTTTGGGGTCTAGGGAAGCCACTAATGGTCCAATTGGGTCATATGATGTACCAATGTGAAGCATTCGTAAAGGGGCATTCGGAGAAAAAGTAGTCCCCAGAATTCAAATACGCTGCATGGTCCAATTGGGTCGAGTGAGGTATAATGTGAAGCATTCGTAAAGGGGCATCCGATGGGCTGGGTGCGGGGTTGAAATAGTGTCATTCTGCGCATGCGCGGTGGACCAAGGGTATGGAAATAGACGTTTCGGGGTCTAGGGAAGCCACTAATGGTCCAATTGGGTCATATGAGGTATCAATGTGAAGCATTCGTGAAGGGGCATCCGACGGGTGGGTGTGGGGTTGGAATATCGGCATTCTGCGCATGCGCAGTAGACCAAGGATATGGAAATAGACGTTTTGGGATCTAGGGGAGCCACTAATGGTCCAATTGGGTCATATGGGGTATCAATGTGAAGCCTATGTGAGGGGGCATCCGACGGATGGGTGTGGGGTTGGAATATCGGCATTCTCCGCATGCGCGGTAGACCAAGGGTATGGAAATAGACGTTTTGGGATCTAGGGGAGCCACTATTGGTCCGATTGGGTCGAGTGAGGTATCAATGTGAGACCTATGTGAGGGGGCATCCGATGGGATGGGTGTGGGGTTGAAATATCGGCATTCTGCGCATGCGCGGTGGACCAAGGGTATGGAAATAGACGTTTTGGGGTCTAGGGGAGCCACTAATGGTCCAATTGGGTCATATGCGGTAACAATGTGAAGCATTCGTAAAGGGGCATCCGGAGAAAAAGTAGTCCCCAGAATTCAAATACGCTGCATGGTCCGATTGGGTCGAGTGAGGTATCAATGTGAGGCATTCGTAAAGGGGCAACCGATGGGCTGGGTGCGGGGTTGAAATAGCGTCATTCTGCGCATGCGCGGTGGACCAAGGGTATGGAAGTAGACGTTTTCGGGTCTTTGTGGGCCACTAGTGGTCCTATGGAGCCGTATGAGGTATCAATGTGAATCCTATGTGAGGGGGCATCCGCCTGGACTAGTGTCTCGGCCGTTGTCAACATTCTGCGCATGCGCAGACAGGAAATTGTGGGAAAAGGGTATAGAAATAGACGTTTTGGGGTCTGGGTGGGCCACTAGTGGTCCTATCGAGTCGTATGAAGTATCAATGTGAAGGATACGTGAGGGGGCATTCGCCTGAACTAGTGTGACCTTCGTGTTCAACAATCTGCGCATGCGCGAACAGGGAATTGTGGGAAAAGGGTATGGAAATAGACGTTTTGGGATCGAGGGGAGACCCTAGTGGGACGATGGTGTCGAGTGAGGTATCAATGTGAAGCCTACGTGAGGGGGCATCCGCCTGGACTAGTATGTCGAATGTTGTCGACATTCTGCGCATTGAGTGCATTGGAAGGAACGTTTTGGGGTCTAGGTGGGCCACTAATGGTCTGATTGAGTCGAGTGAGGTATCAATGTGACGCATACGTGAGGGCGCATCCCCTGGGTGGATGGGTGTTAGGAATATAGTCATTCTGCGCATGCGCAGGCAGGCCGTAGTATGAAAATAGACATTTTGTGGCCGATATGGACCACTATTGGTTCCGAATGAGTCTAGGGAAGTGTTATTTTGTAGCTCTCGGGGTGTAGACCACGACTTGTTGTGTCGTCCGTGTTCAACATTCTGCGCATGCGCGAACGGGGAATTGTAGGAAATGGGTATGGAAATAGACGTTTTGGGATCGAGGGGAGTCCCTAGTGGGCCGATGGGGTCGAGTGAGGTATCAATGTGAAGCCCACGTGAGGGGGCATCTGCCTGGGCTAGTATGTCGACCGTTGTCGACATTCTGCGCATGCGCAGACAGGAAATTGTGGGAAAAGTGCATTGGAAGGAATGTTTTGGGGTCTAGATGGGCTACTAATGGTCTGATTGAGTCGAATGAGGTATCAATGTGATGCATACGTGAGGGCGCATCCCCTGGGTGAATGGGTGTTAGGAATATCGTCATTCTGCGCATGCACAGGCAGGCCGTAGTACGGAAATAGGCATTTTGAGGCCGATATGGACCACTATTGGTCCGAATGAGTCTAGGGAAGTGTTATTTTGTAGCTCTCGGGTTGTAGACCACGACTTGAAGGGATGTCCACGTCACCTGTGACGTCACTGGTGACGTCATCAGTGAGAGTAGGAGCGAAAGCGGGAGTTTCGGAGGTGAGTGAGTGAAGCGTGCACAACGCCGGTGAGGCGTCCCCAACGCCCGTCTTAACGCATGGACGCATTAACGACAGTGAGTGAGTGAGTGAGTGAGGGAGTGAGTGAGTGAGTGAGTGAGTGAGTGGGATCCGACTGGACTAATGGCTTCTCCGTTTTCATCATTTTGCGCATGCGCAGTCTGGCCGTAGTATAGAAAGCAGGCATTTTGAGATCCGTGTGTGGGTGAGCGAGGGAGTGAGTGAGTGAACGAGGGAGTGAATGAGTGAGTGAGTGAGTGAGTGAGTGAGTGGTCATATAAGGTCGTTTGTACACCATTAGCCTCAGTCTGTATCCATCCGTTGACTGGGTACCATATTGAGTACATCTCCGTTCTGTCAAAAGACACTCTCTCGTCGCGACAATATGCTCAGACATATCCGTCTAACGCATAGACAAGATACATCACCAAGTCCCGCTATAGGTCCACCAAGTGGCGTAGAACATCCCTATACGATGACGGTGAGCGGCCCCACGGGGTGTGGAAAGACGTCCTGGGTGATGAAGTTCTTAGAGGAAGGTGTGGCAACCCGAGCTCCGACACGTGTTGTTTGGTGTTATAGCCAATGGCAGCCAGCCTACGAAACTACAAGGTTACAGAATGTGAACTTTGTCCCAGGAATTCCTCACGACATAGACGAACCCTATTACTTCGATTCCGAGCAGACCAACGTGGTAGTGCTCGATGATCTGATGAGTGTGGCCAAGGACAATTCGAAAATCGCCGACCTATTCACCAAAGGGTCCCATCATCGCAATCTGTCCGTCATCTATTTGACTCAGAATCTCTTTCCTCAAGGGAAGGCGTCCAGAGATATTGCCTTGAACTGCCAATACTTTGTGTTGTTATCCAACCCCATCGACAGAGCACAAATCCGTGTGTTTGGTAGTCGAATTTATCCGAAGAACATCGACCATTTCATGCAGGCGTTCCAAGGAGCGAAGTAGTATATATAGGGCAACTAAAGTTAATTTTCCCCCGGATGTAAAAATGACGTCACAATTGAGGGTGTGGCGCCATCTCTACACTATGGATGCAAGGGAGACAACTCGGGCATTGGGGGGTTATTGGGGGGGTGTGCATTGACAAAAAAAAAAAAAAAAAAGTTCCGGCAAAAAAAAAAAAAAAAAAATGTATTCATGCGCGGTGATGCGGTTTGGCCGCGGTTTTGGCGGTGATTCGGTCTCGGGAAAAAGCTTCCGCGGAGAAAAAGTAGTCCCTAGATAAAATGGTCCGATGGGGTCGAGTGAGGTATCAAAGTGAAGCTTAGGTGAAGGGGCATCTAATGGGCTGGGTGTGGGGTTGACATATCGGCCTTCTGCGCATGCGCGGCGGCCGAAGGGTATGAAAATAGCCTTTTTGGAGCTATGGGAGCCCCTAGTTGACCGATGGGGTCGAGTGAGGTATCAAATTGAAGGTTAGGTGAAGGGGCATCTGATGGGCTGGGCGCGGGGTTGAACTATCGGCATTCTGCGCATGCGCGGAGGCCCAAGGGTATGAAAATAGCCTTTTTGGAGCTAGGAGATTGACTACTGGTCTAGTGGGGTCGAGTGAGTTATCGATGTGAAGCATTCGTGAAGGGGCATCTGATGGGCTGGGTGTGGGGTTGAAATATCGGCATTCTGCGCATGCGCGGTGGCCCAAGGGTATGGAAATAGCGGTTTTGGAGCTAGGGGAGTCCCTAATGGGCCAATGGAGTCGTATGAGGTATCAAAGTGAAGCATTCGTGAAGGGGCATCTGATGGACTGGGCGTGGGGTTGAAATATCGGCATTCTGCGCATGCGCGGTGACCCAAGGGTATGGAAATAGACGTTTTGGAGCTAGGGGAGCCCCTAATGGTCCAATGGGGTCGAGTGAGGTATCAAAGTGAAGCATTCGTGAAGGGGCATCTGATGGACTGGGTGTGGGGTTGACATATCGGCCTTCTGCGCATGCGCGGTGGCCCAAGGGCATGAAAATAGCCTTTTTGGAGCTAGGGGAGCCCCTAATGGTCCAATGGGATCGAGTGAGGTATCAAAGTGAAGCATTCATGAAGGGGCATCTGATGGACTGGGTGTGGGGTTGAATTAGGGTCATTCTGCGCATGCGCGGTGGCCCAAGGGTATGAAAATAGACGTTTTGGCATCTAGGGGAGCCCCTAATGGTCGAATGGGGTCGAGTGAGGTATCAACGTGAAGCCTAGGTGAAGGGGTATTTGATGGCTGGGTGGCTGCATGTAAAATTTTTCCTGAAAAAAAAAATACGGAACACGGACTTTATCGAAAAACCTGGAAAAATGCCTATATGGGGTATGAGGGGTATATAGGTCGCCGGGCTTAACGGGGCTTGTCTATCAACAGAGTTATCTTCCCCTAGTTCCAGGGTGGGTGTATGTAAAAATTTTCCTGAAAAAATACGGAATACGGACTTTATCCTAAATTACGGGAAAATGCCTATATGGGGTATGGGAGGTATAGGACCATCCTGGGAAACGTACTTCTATACATTTGCGGTAGGGTTGTGGGGGTCTCGTTTTACTCGTCTCGTCATTTAGAACATGATAGGAAGTGTCCCCGTGCGAATCGGTGAAATTTTTGAAAAAGTACGATATAGCCTCATATAGTCCCATACTGAGGGTATAGGATCAATGTTTGTCCCCCTGGGAAACGTACTTCTATACA
Source organism: Hanleya hanleyi (assembly GCA_036873755.1). Taxonomy (NCBI): domain Eukaryota; kingdom Metazoa; phylum Mollusca; class Polyplacophora; order Lepidopleurida; family Hanleyidae; genus Hanleya; species Hanleya hanleyi. The sequence continues at coordinate 43,735 of JAVTVY010010821.1, forward strand.
TTTGCGGTAGGGTTGTGGGGTCTCGTTTTACTCGTCTCGTCATTTAGAACATGATAGGAAGTGTCCCCGTGCGAATCGGTGAAATTTTTGAAAAAGTCACCGAGCCCCATATAGACCCATACTGGGGTATAGGGTCAATGTTTATCCTACTGGGAAACCCACTTCTATACATTTGCGGTAGGGTTGTGGGGTCTCGTTTTACTCGTCTCGTCATTTAGAACACGATAGGAAGTGTTGCGGAGCGAATCGGTGAAATTTTTGAAAAAAGTCACCGAGGCCTGGGTAGGCCCATAGGCCTATACTGCATGGCTATGGGTGTATAGGCCCATACAGGGTGGACATGTTGGAGTCTAGGTGGGCCACTCATGGTCCAATGGGGTCGAGTGAGGTCTTATTTTGAAGCTCTCGTGGAGGAGCACTTGACTACACTAATGGTTCGTCCGTGTTCAATAGTCTGCGCATGCGCAGTCTGGCCGTAGTATAGAAAACAGGCATTTTGGGTGCTATGTAGGGGTGTGTTTGGGTTAGAGATGAGCTAATCACGGTTCGAATGGGTCGTGTGAGGTGTCAAAGTGAAGCTTGTGTGGGTAGAGTCAGAATGGTGTGTTTTTGAATGCATGTCGCGTTAATCTGCGCATGCGCAGTTGGTTGTAGTAAGTAAAATGGCCATTTTGGGGCAGCGAAGGAAGTTATTTGGGGTCGAGATGGGCTAATCACGGTTCGAATGCGTCCTGAAAGGTGTCATCTTGTAGTTCTCGGGGTGTACACTCCGATTTGAGGGATGTTCGCGTCATCTGTGACGTCATCGGTGACGTCATCGGTACGAGTAGTAGCGAAAGTGGCCATTTTCGGGCAGTACATGAAGGTATTTGGGGTCGAGATGGGCTATTCACGGTTCGAATGCGTCCTGGAAGGTGTCATCTTGTAGTTCTCGGGGTGTACATTCCGATTTGAGGGATGTCCGCGTCATCTGTGACATCATCGGTGACGTCATCGGTACGAGTAGTAGCGAAAGTGGACATTTTCGGGCAGTACATGAAGGTATTTGGGATCGAGATGGGCTATTCACGGTTCGAATGCGTCCTCGAAGCTGTCATCTTGTAGTTCTCGGGGTGTACATTCCGATTTGAGGGATGTTCGCGTCATCTGTGACGTCATCTGCTGCCCCAAAATGGCCATTTTACTTACTACAACCAACTGCGCATGCGCAGATTAACGCGACATGCATTCAAAAACACACCATTCTGACTCTACCCCACACAAGCTTCATTTTGACACCTCACACGACCCATTCGAACCGTGATTAGCTCATCTCTAACCCAAACACACCCCTACATAGCACCCAAAATGCCTGTTTTCTATGCTACGGCCAGACTGCGCATGCGCAGACTATTGAACACGGACGAACCATTAGTGTAGTCAAGTGCTCCTCCACGAGAGCTTCAAAATAAGACCTCCCTCGACCCCATTGGACCATGAGTGGCCCACCTAGACTCCAACATGTCCACCCCGTATGGGCCTATGCACCCATAGCCATGCAGTATAGGCCTATGGGCCTACCCAGGCCTCGGTGACTTTTTTCAAAAATTTCACCGATTCACTCCGCAACACTTCCTATCGTGTTCTAAATGACGAGACGAGTAAAACGAGACCCCACAACCCTACCGCAAATGTATAGAAGTGGGTTTCCCAGTAGGATAAACATTGACCCTATACCCCCGTATGGGTCTATATGGGGCTCGGTGACTTTTTTCAAAAATTTCACCGATTCACTCCGCAACACTTCCTATCGTGTTCTAAATGACGAGACGAGTAAAACGAGACCCCACAACCCTACCGCAAATGTATAGAAGTACGTTTCCCAGGGGGACAAACAGTGATCCTATACCCTCAGTATGGGACTATATGGGGTTCGGTGACTTTTTTCAAAAATTTCACCGATTCGCACGGGGACACTTCCTATCATGTTCTAAATGACGAGACGAGTAAACGAGACCCCACAACCTATACCGCAAATGTGGAGAAGTAGGTTTCCCAGGATGGTCCTATACCTCCATACCCCATATAGGCATTTTCCCGTAATTTAGAATAAAGTCCGTATTCCGTATTTTTTCAGGAAAATTTTTACATACACCCACCCTGGAACTAGGGGGGAGATAACTCTATTGATAGACAAGCCCCGTTAAGCCCGGCGACCTATATACCCCTCATACCCCATATAGGCATTTTCCCAGGTTTTTCGATAAAGTCCGTGTTCCGTTTTTTTCAGGAAAAATTTTACATGCACCCACCCAGCCATCAAATACCCTTCACACCTAGGCTTCACGTTGATACCTACACTCGACCCCATTCGACCATTGAGGCTCCCTAGATGCCAAGCAGTCTATTTTTCATGCCAGCAGGCCACCGCGCATGCGCAGAATGCCGCTATTTCAACCCCCACACCCCGCCCTTCCGATCCCCCTTCATGAATGCTTCACATTGATACCTCACTCGACCCCATCGGTCCACTAGGGGCTCCCCTAGCTCCAAAAAGGCTATTTTCATACCCTTCGGCCACCGCGCACGCGCAGAATGCCGATATTTCAACCCCACACCCAGCCCATTAGATGCCCCTTCATGAATGCTTCACTTTGATACCTCACTCGACCCCATCGGTCCACTAGGGGCTCCCCTAGCTCCAACACATCTGTTTTCATACCCTTGGGCCACCGCGCATGCGCAGAATGACCTAATTCAACCCCACACCCAGTCCATTAGATGCCCCTTCATGGATGCTTCATGATGTTCACCTCACTCGACCCCATCGGTCACTAGGGGCTCCCCTAGCTCCAAAAGAGCTATTTTCATACCCTTCGGCCACCGCGCATCCGCAGAATGCCGATAGTTCAACCCCACACCCAGCCCATCAGATGCCCCCTCACATAGGCTTCACTTTGATACTCACTCGACCCCATTGGGCCATTAGTGGCTCCCCTACATCCCAAAACGTCTATTTCCATACCCTTGGGCCACCGCGCATGCGCAGAATGCCGATATTTCAACCCCACACCCAGCCCATCAGATGTTCCTTCACGAATGTTTCACTTTGATACCCCACTCGCGACCCATCGATTTTCAGGGGCTCCCCTAGCTCCAAAAAGGCTATTTTCATACCCTTCGGTCCACCGCGCATGCGCCGAGGCGCGATGTTTTCAACCCCACACCCAGCCCATTAGATGCCCCTTCACATAAGCTTCACTTTGATACCTCACTCGACCCAATCGGACCATTTTATCTAGGGACTACTTTTTCTCCGCGGAAGCTTTTTTCCCGAGACCGAATTACCGCCAAAACCACGGCCAAACCGCATCACCGCGGATGAATACATTTTTTTTTTTTTTTTTGCCGGAACTTTTTTTTTTTCTATGCACTCATTGATCGCGGCCATCTTGTACCCACCTCCCACATCTTGCACTCACTGACACTCGCGATAAATGTGGGAGGTGGGTACAAATGTGGGAGGGGGGTACAACCCACCTCCCACAAATGTGGGAGGTGGGTACAAATGTGGGAGGAGTGGGTACAACCCACCTCCCACACATCACGCATGCGCACACCCCCCAATACCCCCCAAAAACAGGTCGCTGTGACGTCACACGCATGCGCAGTGAGGGGGTATCTCATCAATTAGGGTACTGTATACTACTCACGTGATCTATAGGATTTACCGTGCTGAGCTAAAAATAGCAACGCACTGCTCGCGATATTGCAGTGAGATCCAAAGAAGAACAATTCGTCAAAGCTATGTATTTCTGTACAGAGTGAACAATAAAGACATTCATGTAATTACAAAGCAAAATATGACGTGTTATCTTCGCTTCATTTCTAAACATACATCATGACAAATAATTTCACTAAATAAGCATTTGTCACAATATTATCCTGATATACTACATAGTACTCAAGCATACCTATAGCTTCATTTTTCCTCAACATAAATATACTCATGATATCTACTAGCTGGTGGCTGCTAGAGCCAAACAAATGAGTAATCTCCCCATTATAATACATTCATACAGTTGAGGATTTTATAGACTCATTAATTAACTTTGAAATATCATACCACCTGAGTTTTATGAATTCCATTGTAAATGATTTTTGATGGATATAGGAAGTATTGATCTTGATTTGGCAGTGTGCGATTAAACGTCCACGATACAACCATGGTCAATCATGGTCATTTATTATACGAAATATGATCCGTCATGATCATTAATCATGACAATAATAAAATAGCAGGGATGTGGTCTATGTCTTCATCGATATAGAGATACCGTATCTACATTTCTTGCATGGTCAAGAAGGGTGTTTTTTTTGTCTTTATATCCTTACATATTCTAATCGAAGATGGAATAAACCAATATATCAAAATACCAACTTGTTTTAACGTTCTGTGGTTAAATGAAGTTATCGTGATGACTTCAGGCCCCAAGCAGAAGCTTCGAGCACGACTTCACTCTTGTCACCTCGGTAGGCTGTATCGCACTGATCGAAGAAATTCATTGACCAGCAATTTCGTTTAATTAAATCATAAAGTAGTTAGAGCTCTGCGATTTGACATGGCTTTCATAACCGATTCGTCATCGAGTCTACCGCCATGCTATGTAGACTCTCTAGGCCGATGTATAGCCAGGCTCACTTGCTGATTCAAGTAGTAATAGCATGTTTATAACTCACAAGTACTTGGTCATGCTTACATATATCATATATGGTGTACTTATGTGTATATTATATTGGCCGTTTTAATGAAGTTTTACTTTTTATTGAATTGAGTCATTAGGAGATTTTTACATGTTCTTGTTGTTGGTATTTATGTACTATCCCTCCTCTTCTGAATGTTCTAACCTCCCTCGCCAGATAATAATACTATCTGTGTTTGTTCTCGTTGATTTTCGTACTTTTATATCTCACGCAGATACCAATTTCTATTGTATTTATATACTGGAAAAATGAAACGTTTTTTTTAAAGCAAACTCAATGTATAGTTAATGGCGTTCATAGTTCGCAGCTGCACATGCCACCCAAATTCAAAAATTGATTGTATGGTCAGGTTCGTGTGGGCGCTCACACAGTTCGGTGAGCAGAACAGTCTTGGTGACAGGCCAGAGCAATAGGTTAGACTTCATACTTTCCCTGACACCTCATGCCTCTCAATACAGCTCACATTAATAAACGTCGAATGCGATATAGTTATACGAACATGTACACATAAATTAGATTAATATTATAATAAATGTATATGCAAAACCATATTATAGACTGAACCTCACAAACTCACAATACCGACATGGAATGGTTTTGTGAGGAAGATTGTTTTGCCCGAAAACTTGCATTCCGTATTCGACCAGCACTATACAGAATCCACACATGTCTCACGGCCATGTATCGAAAAATGTAGGGTTTTTGTCTTCCAGTCTATCCCACGTCTCACTGTGGTATAATATATTTCTTATTTCAAAGCACTGTCCTGCTCACAGGGATAACAGATTCTGTATGTACATGATGTAGCTAAGAATGCTCTTGCAACAGTAACAGTAACTAACATTGAACTCTTTTCAAGCGAATTATATATTTGTCAAACATCCACGTCAATTAAGAATTTGACCATATCCAGAATGCAAGTTCTTGAAATCAATCCTTTGTATCTTATTTTTTGTAATGAAACAAGAACTATTATGAAATTTCGACAAGTAATCTCTGATCATGATCTCAAATTTGTAATTGCTTGCAGGGTATCCAATCAGGGCGGAAGTCTGAAAGCTGTCCGAGGCTGTTCAAAGGTTGGGGTAGCTAAGATTCATAGCGTCTCCCTTCCCTCAACGCTATGCCGACGACAAATACATTTCCCTGTTGGTAACTCGAACATCTCCATGGCGCACTTATTATTACCATTGCGCCCTATTGGACCTTCATTAACTTGAGAAAATGGGCCGCCATGAATAAAAATACCATAATCGATGTTGTGATCATCATCCCCTGTATACACGGGGTCTATTATGACGGAAATGCCCATCTTCTTGACCCGCGATTTCAGGTGATTTTAACGTCTGTAATTAATATATGACCGAGGAAGGGCCATTTAGTCTGCCATTTCTGTATTTTTATTCATGGAGGCCCATTTTCTCAAGTTAATGAAGGTCCAATAGGGCGCAAAGGTAATAATAAGTGCGCCATGGAGATGTTCGAGTTACCAACAGGGAAATGTATTTGTCGTCGGCATAGCGTTGAGGGAAGGGAGACGCTATGAATCTTAGCTAAGGTTGGGGATATGTGGCCAACCAATGACAAATGTAGAAAGACGATGACAGTCACTCGTTTGGCGTGTTATGTCATGGCTGTTTCGATAGGTGCAGCTTCAGCGTGGACGACTCACACATTCATAAGTAACTCAAGTGAAGAATCCATCCTTTTCCATTTCTTCACACGGTATGTGAATTAGTTTCGCCTGCCGTCGAACGAGCTGTTGCCACTCTTATCGTTTGTACTGGACGTCTGGTAAACAGTCGAAAAATGGCACTTCTGTATGACATCCCGACAGCCGGATACAAAAGGGGTCTTATGAAACGGTAAAAGTCGGTAAGGTAACTAGAGACGACAAGGACTTCATCAGGCACCCTGATATTCTGTAACGATGCGATATAGGAGGCGTACAACGGGATGTAAAACACAAAGTAAGATAGGTAGGCGAGGAATATGACCAAAGCGCTTCTTATCTCTTCTTTGAAACCGGAAGACTTTATCTGTTGATTTGTGTTGTCGTGAGCTGCTACTCTGCGCCGGCTTTTGACCACGAAGTAGTATATCCAAGAATAGGTCGGCAACATAACTAAAGTTGGTAAAATAATGCTGACGAATATGCCGGTTAGTTGGAAGGATTTGCTTATAGAAGCGTCGTATGGATAACATGAACCCGTATGCTCGGAAAAAAGACTGTAGATTTCCGAACCTGGGCTTATAACGGGGATACTCATCGCCAGAGATAACACGATTACCACTGTCAACATTAGGAACGTGTTTCGGACACTGAACACCTTAACGTACCAAGGATGTAGGGCAATCATCACCAATCGGTTGATGCTCACTAGGCAAAGCAATAATCCGGTAGAAGTCGGAGTGAATTTCACCATGAAAGCGGCGTATGTACACGTGGTGGTACGGTCATACTGCCATCTGGAATAAGAATAGAATAATAAAGGTGAAAATTCATAAAGCATGTTTCAAGAAATTTTGAATTCAATAATCGACACCGATAAAAGACATGGACCCAGATACAATCATATATCAAAGAAGATGGTCGAAATCACGTTCTTGAGAAAGACCGGTGATCTGATCAGTTTCCAGTGGTGCCGTTACGATATATGTTACGATAGTATGTACCGCTATATACGTTATCCGTCATGTTCCCACCATGCTTTCTAATGAGATTATCATATGTTACATGTATATAATGGTCAAACAACGCCAATTACGAGATGGAAATAGCGCATTATGATGCTATATTGTTTGGCAATGATCGTTTTTGAATGATTGAAGACAACATTGGTGGCTGTCTCATGAAACTGGGCGCAGGAAGCTCTTCATTTGGAAGGCAAAGATGACAGTGTCCACTCACATACAAACATAGACACGCTCTCAACTAGCGAATGTAAAAAAACGTAGGCGTGTCATGCATACAAAAAGCCGCTTCCACTTGCGACTTCCGACATAAAAAAAACTAGTTATGTCGAAAATTTTCCTTCGGTGGACCACGAACGATATCCATGTCATGTTCCCATCTCCTATGGCTTATTTCACTGCCACAATGGGCGGCAGAGCTGGGAGGGGGTCATATCTAAGGTACTTTCATGTTGTAATTGATTATTTTCCCCTGGATGGGTGGTGTGGTTCAACAGACAGGTGCATCAGATAGAAGCCGATTGATGCACTCATTCATCTATAACACAGGGACTTGTGAGTTAATTAACTTTTCTGTTGGAAAGTATATAATCTTGGCCATAGAGATACATGAAACCCTACTCTCTAAAAACAACTGTGTACCACAGGTACACAATCACTTGTTAAGTCAATTTTACAATAACAGAAAAACGTAACAGAAAAAATGTGTGAAGTCAAGGATTAACAATCAAATATTTATTCACAATACTAAAATCATATACAAATTAAATAAGGTTAATACAACAAATAAATGTGTGAAATATAGTCTTACTGTTCAATGCTATACCGGTGTATATTTTACAGTCCCTGTTGACGCGCACAAATCGCGCTTCTGTATAATGGTAATCCAACACTGCTCAGTTGTTCACAATCCAAGTAAGTGTCCAATATCCGACGGTTTAATAGCGTAAACGTTAATACACAGGAGTAAATAATCCAACAGTCCGTAATTACAGGCAAAGATAACACAGTATAACAACCACATAAAAAGCCAGTTTGGATTCCCTGCTGAATGATGAACTGAGCGCTATTTATGAGGCATCCCAGATCATTCTACCCAATCAAGAAGCTTCTAGAATACACAGCGTTACCGCATCATCTGACCTAGATACAATTTACAACAACCTTCTAGAAAGCTCCAAGTGGCTGACACATAAAATAATATGTAAACAAGCTCTATATTCTAGAAACATCCACAATGTCTAATAATAGACTACAATACCATGACACTCCCCCTCTTAAAAAAAAAGAATGTTTCAAACTTGGAACTTTTTTGACAATTCAAAACATTATTGCAAAAAAACATCTATATTACAACAACAAAAATGTTGACAAACATATGTACATTATATGCGAGACAAACAATCAGCAATCAAATTGTCTTTGCCCTTAATATGTCTGATTTCAATATTGTAATCTTGTAGCACCAAACTCCATCTCAACAATCTTTGATTTTTGTTTTTCATCTTACTTATGAAAACAAGTGGATTGTGATCACTACATACAGTAATTGGCAATGACATAAACATCAAAATGTTGTAAAGCCAATATCATTGCCAAACATTCTTTCTCAATTGTAGAATAATTTCTCTGATGTTTGTCAAATTTACGTGAAAAATAACATATTGTGTTATCTACATCATGTATATCTTCTTGTAACAAAACGGCACCAGCGGCAAAATCACTAGCATCTACAGACAGTTTAAAAGGCATATTTTTTTTCAGCACTAGAATTTGTGCTATTCTAAGATAGTGTTATCCCAAAATAACGAAAATACAGTTTAAAAGGTGAATCAAAATCTGGTGCTGAAAGAACTGGCGCGCTCTTTAGTATGGCTTTCAGGTTTTCAAAAGCTGATTCACATTCATCGGTCCAAAACTTGCCCTTTTTCTTAAGAGTTGAGTTAAAGGCTCAGTAATATCTGAAAAATTTGGACAAAATTTTCTGTAGTAACCAGCCATACCCAAGAAACGCATCAGTTGTCTCTTACATGTTGGTCTTGGAAATAGCGAGATAGCACTAACCTTAGCATCTACAGGTTTTACCTGACCCTGACCTACAACATGACCCAAGAATGTCACACGTGCATGTCCAAATTCACTTTTTCCAAGGTTGACTGTCAGCTTGGCGTCACTTAGTCGATTGAACAGTGCACGAATTCTCTGTAGATGATCTTCCCATGTATCGCTGTAGACAATGACGTCATCAATGTAAGTCTCACATCCTTCCAAACCAGAAGTAACACGATTCATGAGACGCTGGAACGTGGCCGGAGAATTTTTCATTCCAAATGGCATGACTTTGTACTGGAACAGACCCTCCGAAGTGACGAATGCTGATATCTCCTTCGCACGATCTGTCAGTGGAACTTGCCAAAATCCTTTCAGAAGATCAAACTTTGACACAAACTTGGCACTTCCCACTTTATCAATGCAATCGTCAATGCGTGGAATAGGGAATGTGTCTGTTTTGGTCAATGTGTTCACCTTTCTGTAGTCAGTACACATCCTGTAACTGCCATCTGGCTTTGGAACGAGGATACAAGGTGAACTCCAGTTACTATTACTTGGTTCAATGAAGTCTTTGCCCAATAAATATTGAATCTCTGTTTTCAGGTAGTTTTGTTTAATGGGATTCAAACGATATGGGTGCTGCTTCACTGGATTAGAATCTCCGACATTGACGTCATGTGAAATTTTATCAGTCCGAGTAGGAATGTCGGGAAACAAATGTTCATATTGACTGAGCAGAGTTCGAAGTTCTTCCTGACGCGTTGGTTCAAGATGACACAACTTGGAATCCAAATTAAGAAGAATGTCAGAGTTCTGTAATTTCGCCGCTGTCAAAGGCTCTTCACAAGTTTCATTATTATCATGGTCAGAACTAACTACACTTACAGGGTGTACAGTACTATTAGTGCTATCTCTGTCTATGTATAACTTTACTTAAGTCACTTAATTTCTTTTCAATGACATAAGGACCATAACATCTAGCCTTAAGTGGATTACCAGGAATAGGCAGAAAAGCCAGTACCTTCTCACCAGATTTGAAACTTCATTTAAGGGTATGTTTGTCACAGGTTATTTTCATACATTTTTGTGCTGACTTTAAATTTGACATGGACAAATCACATGCTTTAGTCAACCTAGTGCGAAAGTCCGACACTTAATGTAAGAGACTACATGAGTCAAGATAATTGTCTAGGAACTTTTCCTTTAGCAGTTTAAGTGGTCCGCTAAATGTAGGACCAAAGACTAATTCAAATGGACTGAAGCCTAAAGACTCTTGAACAGACTCTCTAACAGCATACAATAACAAATGTATGCCTTCACCCAGTCTTTCTCAGTGTCAAAACAATAAGTCCTAATCATGTTCTTTAATGTCTGGTGAAATTTTTCTAATGCGCCTTGGCTTTCTGGGTGGTATGCAGATGATTTGTACTGCTTTATTCCCAATTCATGCATGACTTGTTGAAAAATTCCTGACATGAAATTAGACCCCTGATCAGACTGAACGGACTGGGGTAGGCCGACAAGTGTGAAAAACTTCACTAAGGCCTTAACAATAGTGTTTTGCCTTAATATTCCGTAAAGGAATGACCTCAGGGAACCTGGTTGAAGCACACATGACTGTTAACATGTATTGATAGTCTGACTTTGTTTTTGGTAATGGACCAACACAATCTATAATCACCCTACTATTTGCTTCCTCAAATGCAGGGATTGGTTGTAGAGGGGCCTTTGGTATGGGTTGGTTTGGTTTTCCTACAATTTGACATGTGTGGCATGATCTACAAAATTCCATAACATCTTTCTTCAAATTTGGCCAATAGAAATGATTTAGAATTTTGTAATATGCTTTGTTAACACCCAAATGGCCTGAAAGATGTGCTTCATGGGCTAGTCTGAGGATATCTGAGCGACATGAATTTGGTACCACAATCTGATACTTAACTGCCCACTCATCATCAGGTGACACATCTGGCAGTCGCCATTTGCGCATAAGAACACCATTCTTACAAATGTAACACACAGGCTCTTGAGTGAGTTACATCACACTCAACTACTGCCCTGTCAAACAACTTGAAAATGTCCTTGTCACTATGCTGTTCATTAACCAGCCGTGATTTTCAAATTTTGTCATTAGAACATTCCAATTTGCTATCAAAATGCGGCTTATCAGCCTCATCATTTAAACACACGAAAGTGTCGGCCAAACAAACGTCATCGATGACGTCATCTTTAAGAGACTTTGCAGACTCCTCAGCCAATTTACTCATGGCTCTAGTAACTCTTCAAGCAGGATACAAACTTTGAATTTCGTCTTTAATGGATCATGGATCTGATCCAAACAAGGCTTGTTACACTCAGTTACAATCAGTTACAATCGGGTTAACCCCGACCTTATCTCCCGCAAGATCATTTCCAAGAAGTAATTGAACACCCCCAAATGGTAAACTACCTTTGATACCCACCGTAACAAGCCCAGAAATCAAGTCGGAAGACAGATGAACGTTATGGAACGGAACGGGTGTATAATTTACAGAATCTACCCCTTTAATCAGGACATTACTGCCTGCAGATGACGAGTCAGAAAACGGCAAAGTATCTGCCAACAAAAGAGACTGGGACGCGCTCGTGTCTCGCAAAATCTTCACAGGAGTAGCATTAGACAAATCACTTGAAAGTGACACAAAACCGTTGTGAATAAATGGTTCAAAAATCTCCATAACAGGATTTGAAAAACTGTCAACCTTATCCTTGATAGAACAAATAGGAACAGTGTCCCTGGCCATCTTAACGTCATATACACTTTGAACGTCACTAACCTGCTTGGGTATAGATCTTGAAGTGAGGAAACCACTGGGCTTTTGAAAGGCTTGATCTTGTTGTTTTCTTTTCAATTTAAAACAATTAGCCATTAAATGACCTTTATTCTTACAATAATTGCAAACGGGAGATTTATTTTGAGTGTTAAAAGTGAGTGACTGAGACTTTGTGTTTGACCTTTATAACTGGGGTTAAAAGTTTAAGGCCCCGAGAAAGAACTGGGTTTGTTACCTGAGAGATTAGTCTGGAATGAACTTGGCCTAACAGCATTGACAACTGATAATTTGTGTGTCAGAGCGTATTCGTCAGCAAAACGTGCTGCCTGATCTAAAGTGTTAAGGCTTTCAAATTGGTCGTCAATTTTAACCGAGGCACACTACCTATCAAATAAAGGTTCTTTTGAACGAGCAAACCACGAAACTTTTGTCTATAGGATTTAGGAACTAATTCATAACCTTTAAGGATTAAATCCTTCACTATATCATAATTTGATGCATGCTCTACCGTCAGTTGAGAGTAAATGTCCCTTGCCTTTCCGATCAAAACATTTTGAAGAAGTAAACTCCAATTTTCTTTTGACCAGTTTTTTCAACTTCTTTTTCCTGAAATGGTGGGACGAGACGTATTTGACGAGCCGCATCAAATTTTGATTGCGATTGTACAGGTGCATGTGCAGGAGGACTTGTTTGCGACTGTAATTCCATATGCTTCATTTCTAACTGAAACTGTCTTTCTCTCTTTCCTCTAACTGCCTTTGTTTGTCTCTTTCTTCTTTTTCTAACCTTTCTCTCTCTAATTCTTTGTATTTTTCTATCTCTAATTTTTCTCCCTATAACTCTAATTTCTTTAATTCCAGCTGATGTTGCAATTCTAATTTCCTTATTTCCAAATCATCAGCTGTTTCCTTCGTTAAATCAAAATCACTTTCATTCAAGTTGCTTGCTAACAAAATGTTTAATAATGAGTTTCTTAATTTCTTGCTTTCTCCAAGATGTTTTAACTTTGATTTGTAGGAATTTACACAGCGCGAACAAATCCTTTTTGCGTAGTTCGTTAAATTCCTCCTGATTAGGCTCTGAGGCAAACTGTGCTGGGTCAAATGACATGCTGATAGCGTACTCCCTGACTTCACAAATTTAGACAATGTTGTAAAGCTGATCAATTTAGAACTATGTGGCAAAGCTGATCAGCTAGCAGCTATAATGTAAACAAATATCCCGGACGAACCCCTAATTTCTGTTACGTCAATTTTACAATAACAGAAAAATGTAACAGAAAAATGTGTGAAGTCAAGGATTAACAACCAAATATTTATTCACAATACTAAAATCATATACAAATTAAATAAGGTTAATACAACAAATAAATGTGTGAAATATAGTCTTACTGTTCAATGCTAAACCGGTGTATATTTTACAGTCCCTATTGACGCGCACAAATCGCTCTTCTGTATAATGCTAATCCAACACTGCTCAGTTGTTCACAATACAAGTAAGTGTCCAATATCTGACGGTTTAATAGCGTAAACGTTAATACACAGGAGTAAATAATCAAGCAGTCCGTAATTACAGGCAAAGGTAACACAGTATAACATCCACATAAAAAGCCAGTTTGAATTCCCTGCTGAATGACTGACTGAGCGTTATTTATACTCTATGAGGCATTCCAGATCCTTCTACCCAATCAAGAAGCTTCTAGAATACACAGCGTTACCGCATCATCTGACCTAGATCCAATTTACAACAACCTTCTAGGAAGCTCCAAGTGGCTGACCCATAAAATAATATGTAAACAAGCTCTATATTCTAGAAACATCCACAATGTCTAATAATAGACTGCAATACCATGACACACTGTAACAAAATTGCACATCCACGATAATAGAAAACCTATACATCTTGTGTACCTCTGGTGCACAATTTTTTGTGGATGTGCAATTTTGTACACATTTGGTTTTACAGAGTAGTAACTATAGTTAATGTATACGGCCCGAATACTAATAAACCCTCGTTTTATAATACCCTATCAAAGAAAGTAGAAACCTTCGGCAGTCCATCGGTAACTATGTGCGGTGATTGGGAAATGGTTCTTAATCCAGACGTCGACGGTGATAACTATAAACACGTAAACAACCCGAACGCTAGAGAAACAGTTTTGGAAATGATGGAAAAACATGTTTATATTGATGCTTGGAGAATTATGCACGGCACAGAGAAAAGATATACATGGCGTAGCAAAAAACCGCGACAACAGGCCAGACTGGATTTCTTTCTTACCAGATCTGATATTTTCGATATAACAAACGGATCTTACATCTTACCAGGATACAGAACAGATCAC